>VMDO01017419.1:0-44954 GCA_007922755.1 Pedetes capensis | reverse complement strand
ATTCCAAAAAATTGCTCATTCTTCCTTCCTACCACAGGTGTCTCAGCACTGAAGTACATGCTGAAATATATCCGTCCACCCCACTAATGGCTCTCCTTGTTCAAAAACACTTAATAGCAGAATGTCATTTTGTTTGTGTTTCACTGGAAAACTGTTTATATCCACATCTTCTTGTTGTTAGGTTTTTAGGACTCTAGAATTGATCTAAAAGGAACAGGAAGAGAATATTTTAACAATTAAAACTTATTCAAATACTCTTCACATCTAATTATACCAGTGTGCTCATGAGTTGTTATATTATGATATTCTTATAAAATCTGTGCTCATGATGACCTGTAGTCTCTCTATAAGAAAACATTTGAGAGGCTCATGCATAAGACAGGTAATATAGTTGAGAGAGAAGACAGGTAATACATTTGAGAGGGTTTTCCTAGCTTATTATTTGGAGACCCATGATCAGCCACATAAAGTTAATGTCCTACCTTTTTCCTCCCCCTCTCTCTCTCTCTCTCTTTCTCTCTCTCTCTCTCCTCTTCCTTCCTTTCTTCCTTTCTTTCCCCAGTACTGAGAGGATTAAACCCAGGGCCTTGTGGGTTCTCTGCAAGCACTCTACCACAGATCTGCACTTCTAGACCTCCTTTTATAAATTTTTTTATCTTGGGACAGATTCTTGCTAAGTTACACAGGCTGCCTCTGGCCTCAAACTTATGATCCTCCTGCCTCCAACCTTCCAAATTGCTAGGATTTCAGGCATATACCACCCATCTCACCAGGCCCTTTTTGTTTTCTTTACCACATCATAAAATACATTCTAAAACACAAACCCCATGAAATGAACTCAACATGAGTTACACTATAATATAGGTAAGAATTTTACTAAATTCTACATTTACCTAAAAGTAATACAAATTCTTTAAAATAACTTTTAAAAATGTTTAGCACATATATTGCTGGTTTATGAGTTTATAAAATTAAATTTATTTAATATTCACAGCATGCAGCAAAACATGGAAAATATACATATAAATTAGACATATATAAAAAGGCAAACATTGTAAGGCCTAGCACCTAGGAAAATTGGCTTGAAAATCCCAAGGTGTTATGAAATGGTCCCATGGTCATGATTCCAAAGGAAAATAATTTCAATATGAAAGGAAGGCCATTTTTTACATTTATTTTTGGATTTTGATATTACAAAATAGTAATTTATCTTCATTTATGCTGACATCTGGAATAATCTATTATTTTTTAAAAGCTTATTTCATGATGTCAAATGCCACTATCCAAATAAAAACATTTAGAGGAAAAAAAAATCAAGATTCTTGATCCTAATAACAAATAATAATTTTGGAACTTTTCATTTTCCTTCTTGTAACAATTTCCCACCAAGCTTAAAATGCCATTTCTAGATATATTTTATTCAGGTTTATAAGTAGGGGTTTAATATTAAATGATATGTTATGATTTTAACTAGCACTTACCCTGATTTATATTTAACATAAAAGTGGTTAACTTAATAAGCTACAAGAAGCTTGCAGGTGGTTAATTTGAATTTCAAAGGAAGAGTAACTAACCGTTGCTGATTTTTCAGATATTTTGAACCACTTCAGAAGAAAATTGAATGTTCTCAAAAGGAAATTCAGTATGCCAATTATTTATATAATTTCCCCTGAATATAAAGGCTAAGAAGAAAAAAATTTTAGAAGACAGTGCTGTAAGAGTGGAAAGCTAAATATCTCATCACCTAACGTGAAAGTCCAGTCCATTTTCCACAGTGCAGTGCTTCTCTGGGGACGTCTCCCACCTACCTTTTATAACAGGTTTGGGAAATTTCTGGGAAGATTTAACACCAGAAGTAGAATACTACTTTGAATTTTCACATTTAAGTGGCAACTTTAGCATTTTATTTAACTCCCTGCTTCCAAAAAAACTATATTACACTAAGCCATGTAGCTCTGAAATAAGAATCTCCTGCCCTCTCACATTTTTCTTTTATTTTACATAGTTAGGGGTGGTGATTTCTAATGTCCTTATATCCTTTTTAGGAATCAAAGGGAGTAAAAACAAGCAGAAAATTATAGGCTCATCTCTCACCAAGGGAAAAGGGACCAGAACATGGTATAGGATGATGGGGCACTCCTGTGCACTGTATTGAAGGGATTTGCTACAATATTATAGTATGTACAATTTTGAGGAGACAATTAGTGTAAGATTGTTTTCTTAGGGGTGGGGAACTAGAGGGGCAATGTGGTAAAGGATGAGAAAATTCCAGACAAATATTTTTTTGTACGATGGGTAAGGCTTATGAAACAGTACTTAATAAACATTTCTTGAATAAAAAGATGCATCAATTTACATAAAACAGAAAATGAACAAATGACATGAAAGAATTTTAGTTAAAACCTTCCTTCCTAAATAAGATGTTGAGGAAGTTCATTCAAAAGGTTTTAGATCCAAATAATGCTTTTGCCATTAAACAGGTTTTATTTTGTTTGTTTTCTTTTTGTTTTTGTTTTTCTGCAGTACTTAGAGGTTGAACCC
This sequence comes from Pedetes capensis, assembly GCA_007922755.1. Taxonomy (NCBI): domain Eukaryota; kingdom Metazoa; phylum Chordata; class Mammalia; order Rodentia; family Pedetidae; genus Pedetes; species Pedetes capensis. The sequence goes on along the minus strand of VMDO01017419.1, from coordinate 42,413 downwards.
AGGGCCTCGTGCATGCTTTGCAAGCTCTCTACCACTGAGCTGTACCCCCAACCCCTTCTTTACTTTTTATTTTGAGACAGGGTTTTGCTGAATTGCAAAGGCTACCTGTGGCCTTGAAACTATGAACTTCCTGCCTCCTCTTCTAGACCTGCTGGGATACAGGCAAGAGCCACCTCACCTGGTTCAGTTGGTAGAGTGCTGCTTTGCACCATCTGAGGCCTTGGGTTAGAAACAATCAGCCATTGAAAACCCTATGAATAGCAGAGAAGTACTGACATAGTGCCAGGCATAGCACAATGTCTGCGAGTGTTTCCTTCTGTTGTACACAGAGTCACTAGGAGTGGAACCCAACTCAATGGCACCTAACAACAACAACATAGCACAAGTAGTTTTAATCTAATTCCTTTTACTATGTTAGCTAAGCAAGTTCAGCCTGGTTAGTCCTTGGAGGGGAGACTACCTGGGATTACCATGTGCTGCAGGCTAGAGTGAAGGACCTGGCAATCCACTCCTGAAATAGTTCATCCTTGAAAACACTATAAGTAGCAGAGAAGCACTAACAATAGTGCTAGGCATGGCACAGTGTAGGGGAATGTTCTCTCTGTTGTACAAAGTGTTGCTATGAGTCCAACCTGACTCCATGGCACCTAACAGCAACAACAATATTAGCACAACTCTGATACAAAACTTTGAAGGAACACTACAACAACATTATTTGACATATTAGTATAAATTAAAATGTTAAATATTTAACTTATAACTCAGTTAAGCCAATATTAAAAGCAAGAATTGTATACACTGATAATATGAGGTTGATTTTAAGAAATTGTTAAAATGTCTTCAACTTAATACACATAAAGAGAAAAATATTTGCATAAGTCAATAGATGATGATATAATAAAATAATATGTTGTTGTTGTTAGGTGCTGTCAAGTCGGTATCTGATTCATAGCGACCCTCTGTACAACAGGGGAAACACTATTGTCAGTGCTTCTCTGCTGTTCATAGGATTTTCAATGGCAGATTGATTTTTTGGGGAGGGGGTTGCCAGGTCCTTCTCCCAAGCCTACAGCTTCTGGTGTTCCCAGGCGGTCTCCCATCCAGGTACTAACCAGGCCCAACCCTGCTTAGCTTCTGAGATCTGACAGGATCGGATGCCACAGGGCTACAGCTGCAGGCGATAAAATAATATAGAACTTAAAATTATTACTGACTTAAAAAGACTTTTGATGCTACAGAATGTTTTAATATTCAGTGTTCTGTCCGCATCTGAGTATACAATGAACAATGAAAAATAAACCTGTGATAGGAAAACTAAGGCAAATTCAGTTGATAAAATTAGAAATATGAAGTGAGGAATCAACAGAAAACTCTTTTATCAAATCTATAAATCTATAAAAAACAAATCTTCATAAATTTTAGTTTAAATGTTACAAAAGAATGTTTTAAATGGAAACATTTCCTTCATTTGCAGCTGGAATTCTGGGGTAGAGTAACTATACTCTGATAAAAATGAATGCAGCTATAATGTAAATTAGTAAAATAAAGAACTATCACCTGCTAATGTAATTTAAGGCTCAAAATTCTATGCAATTTTAGTTTGGTAATTATATTTCTACAAATATGTCTGAAGGATACAGTGTCAAGTGCAATTTTATAGCTGAGGTTCACAATTAATATTAACGAGAAAATAAAAGAAAATGTCTCAAAGGCATTGATTCTTTTAAAAACGATACATTCTTATAATGTAATTTCCATCATCGTTATATTGTGAAGGAATAAATAATAACATTAAACACTCATATTAGTGAGTGAGAAAAACTTTCCTTGTACAGGAATAGTATAAGCAAAGCCTTCAAAATAGAAATAAAACATTCCAATTAACTTAAATACATATACAATAATATTGAACATAAGTAATACCAAAATATTTGGTGTTTTTAAATTAATATAATGTACTATTTGATTTGGGGTTGGGGTTTAGCTCAGTTGGTAGGGTGCTGCTCTGCACTCTCAGAAGCCCTCTGTCCAATCCCCAGCATTGCAAAAATGGGAGAAGGACTTGGCAATCCACTCCTGAAGCAATCTCGAAATAATCAGCTATTGAAAACCCTATGAGAATCGCTATGAGTAGGACAGAATTCAGTGACACTTAACAACAATTTGATTTATTTTTCTTTGAATAAATTTTCTTCAAAAATGTCCTTACTTGATAAGCAGAAAAGATGGTTAAGATTTGTGTGCCATGCAGTGTATTAAATATTATTCTATGATATTATGAAATATGTAAAATATGTTGATGTTGTTGTTAGGTGCCATCGAGTTGGATGCAACTCATAGCGACCCTCATAGGGTTTTCAATGACAGATTGTTTCAGGATTATATTGGAAGTGGGTTGCCAGGTCCTTCTCCTATTTTTTCCATGCTGGGGATTGAACTCAGGGCCTCAGAGAGCGAAGAGCAGCACTCTACCAACTGAGCTAACCCCCAGCCCCATGTAAAATATATAGAAATTTAAAAGGTTATGCAAACATCTGTAAGGAGGGCAATAGAATTTAACCATTTTACAGCAGGTTTTGGTATATGGAATTCTCATATTCTTCTCTAGTAAATCTTGAAACTCATCGTCTGGTATAACTAACAGACTCCTCTACACTGATTTCAATTTTTCTTTTCTTGTGATGTTTCTTTATGTTTTACTTGCCTAACTGCTGCTTGTCACAAACTTACCTTTTGACACTTCACTTATTTTTTATCAATACAATTAAGTAATTTCTCAGTTTCTTAATCTGCACTCACTTAATCTTTTAAGTACTGTGATGTCCTAAATGATAATTTAAGATCTTTTTTTCCAGTATGCATTGCAGGATATCTTTTCTCAGGTACTTATTACACATTAATAGCAACATTCTCCATTTGCTTAATGCTTGATCTCTTCAGAAGCTGACATGTTCTGCTCACAGAACCTTATTTCTCAGTTATTTTGGTCTATCAGCCTAATGTCATTTGGTGCTTTGTGTTTTACCACATGTGAGTTGTATCAGACCTCTGCTCACATTGTAACAAGGGAATGGATTTTATACTCAACATATTACTAGAAGGACTGGCTTCTTAGTAAGCCCAATCACAAAAGAATCCATTACTAAACAGAAACAGAATCATTAACAGCCACTCTATTGTGGCCAATAAATATTTGTTGCATGACATTTGAGTTGCAGGAATTGGTTCTTATACATCAAATCAAATCTGGCTGAGCTCACACTTACCAGAGTTGGCAGGAAACAAATTCTGAGTCATTGGGGAAGATAGAGCTTCCATCTCTCTTTTGCAAAGAAATGAGAATCATAAGGATCTTGGAGAAGGTACTTAGGACGTCCTTCCATTGTGGTTACCTTGGAATTATTTACTTTCTAAAATAAATGTTGATTCAAATGTAGATGTTGCTGCCCATGGCACCCATTTCTTCCTGGTCAGGATCACCCAGACAAGTCTTAAAGCTTTTTAACATAGTTTATTCTCCAGGTTTAAGGGGCCACTCTATTGTGACAGCAGGGATATGGTGTGTGAGTGGGGGTCCCCCCGAGGGCATTCATTTTCCTAAAACCCTCTTGGGAGCAGAACTCAGGTGTCTAGCTCTCTTAGAAACTACCAGTCCTCTGTCCCTTTCACTTCAGAGAATATCATTGTCTACTCCTTCCTTCTCCTTCAAACACTTCATTCTCTTCATGGGAGAAAACAAAAATTAAAAATAAAAAAATAAGAATAAAAATAAAAATAAAAACACTGCTATTGAGAGGTCAGCTTTTAAAAAACAGAAGAGCAGAGGCTTATCATCTCAAGGGTTGAAAATCCTGGTTAAAACTCACAGTTTACAGGGATTAACTATTTTTTGAATACTACATACTCCACAGTTGTCAGGTCAACAAAGGAAAAGACTTAAACAAAAATTATTATTAATTTCATCTTTTTTTCCATAAAATGTGAGAATAAAATTTAAAAGGAAAAGGTTCAGTTTTATATACTCACATGAAACTACTTTTCTTTGTTAACATACTTCACATTTTCAATTATTTCAAGTGATTCCCTTCCCGACATATATTATGCTCTCCAAGGCAGAGCCACAGGTGTCTTAATTGTAATATACAATGGGAAATATATAGTTGTGTCTGCCAAAATAAACACATGATGAAATACTAATAAGTATTTAATAAGTAATAAGTAAGTCAGTAGATGAAAAAGTGGATGTTCTTTCATTAGCTCATTCAGTAGTCTGTGTTTATTTGGTGAATTTTATTGGCAATTGTAAGATGTGGTTATCTGGAGTGAACTAGAATCAAATCAGTTCACTATTTAACCTTATTTTACATTTGTAGACATAATTGTTAATTGAAACTCACTCATCAATATTTTAATCATTTTATAATTTCAAATTCATTTATGCTGAGGTACTGAAGTTTGGTAACTCAGGTCAGTTTCCACAACAGAAATGTCTTAAAATAGGTGGTCCAAAGATGCCAAAATGTGCTTTAATACACTTTTTAAAAGTATGGCCCCTATAAATGTATGCAATAAGAAAAAGAGAAGGAATGAGAAGTAAAATTATCAAATCCTGAACACTAATGAGAAAAATACTGCCATTAAACAAATTAACATAAGAACAGTTAAATGTATTAAAATCAAATACATCGGGAAGAAAACTATAAAAATTGTAAAATATAAAAAATAGAAAAACCCAAGGAAATAGTAAAGGGATTTGACAAGTTGATGAAATATGATTTGGAAAAACTCAGATTTTTAAAAATCACAGAAGCAAACATAAAATTAGAGGGAACACAAAGGTAGGAGACAATGAAGAAAACTAAACATGTAAGGCACAATTAAGAAAGACAAGTGCAATCAAACTAAAATTTTTAAAGTTCTTAAAATTAGAGAAAAAAGATACATATCAAGGCCAATCAAAGATGTTCCAGCATATTGCTAATTGGAATCTTCAAAAAAATAATGATGTAAAACAAATATTTGCTTATTAATTATTGAAAATAGATTCAAAATAAAATGTGTATATATAAAAGTGAATATAGTGTATGCAATAAAAATTAATTCATTATTGTTAACTTAGGAAGATATTGATAAGGTTACTGAATTTTAAAGACTAATAATTTGTGCTCTGGACCAGTAGTCTAACATAACTTATAAGAAGGAATATAAAATAAAGCAGTGATGACCTCAAATTCCACTATACCAATGTCCAATTTTTTGAAAACACAAATAAACCTTTTAAAATATTCAATGACAGCAAGTGTGAGATAAGAAATTTAATTAGATGAAATTATTTTCAATTATCAGATACAAAGTCAACTTTGAACATGCAGGATATCAAAGAATGTTGTTGCCCTAACTCTATTCGAAGAAAAAAATAGAGAAAAACTTAATCTAACAAAAGTATAGCTGGGGAAATTAAAGTAAAATACTCTTTAGGGATTTTGAATATAAATCATAATAGAACCAAAACTATCAATTATGGGGATGGGTCACTAAAGACAATGTAAAATCAATCTATAATAACTGTAAAAGCAATATAAATACCAAAAAATATTTGTGGAAAAGCAAATGGGGTTGATAAAAATATGTTTTGTTAGATATTATATTATGTTATATCATATTATATTCCTGAAGTATATTTCCTTCACCTAAAACATGATAATGGAAAAAGGGAAAAAAGGAAGGGCACAGGGAACTAATAAATATTGATTAAAGAGTCAAAGAACCAAGGAAATTACATAGAGTTATAATTCTAAAGATAGTCACTGAGAAAAAATTGCAAAACTTCCAAAATATCAGAAACATACATTTCAAAGGGAAAAAAAAAGAGATCTCTTGGTAAGGAAAACTAAAAATAGGAAATAAAACAAACTATTCTTTGGAAATTAGAAAATCTGTATACCATCAAAAAATGTGAAATGACACAACTCAATTAGTAGAATAAAAGAGTTTTCAATTGTGGGACGTCACCCTGCTGCTGGACTTGCTCCGGCCGTGAGCAGGGACCAGCAGCCAGACCTGTCTTCTGGTGAGGGGGAGCTGAGCACCTAGGCGCCACATCACCCAGAAAGGAGGTTTATGACCACGGCTGCTCGGAGAAGCCTTGAAAAAGGCAGGCTCAGAGGCTTCTGCCCAGGGCAGCTCCTTACTTCTTTTCTTCCCAATGAAGACTCCGAGTGCTCTGCTCCAACAGCTCTTTAGTTCTTCCATATCTGTCCCGGTTGATGGAATGGACCCAGATTGCTCCATGTATTGCCCCTATATACTTTTCTGGGGCTTTCTGGGGACCAATCAGGGGCAGTTACCTCATATGGGTTTCAGCCAATCAGAGGGGATATTCAAATTTGGTTTTGTAGAAGTAGCCAATCAGGGGTGGTTCCAGAACGGTCCAATCAGGAGCCATTCTGGGGTTTGGAAACAGCCAATCGGTGTCGAGGGAGCGGAGGCAAGGGAATAGATGCTAGAGCCATCTTGGGGAGCTCGAGGACCCTGAGTTCCAGGATGTAGGGCAAAGGTGGCCACCTGGGGAACAAGCCTCAGTCCTCCAAGGGAGCCTAGATAGGCCCTGGGGCGAACTGCCTCTCTAGGCAGTGCCCTACATTCAATGATCTAAAAAGACTTCATTTATGAGACAGAGAGTAAAAGAGAGACAGAGAGACAGAGAGAGAGACAGAACACTCACACACACCATGAAGCAAGCCTATAATACCAGTGACTCCAGGGGCTGAGAAATGAGGAATGATGGAGAGCAGAGGTAGCCTGCACTATTTTGTGAGATGCTATCTCCAAATAAAAAAATAAAATAAGTAAAGCTATAAGTGCAGCTCAATGATGTAATACTTATCTAGCATGTTCAAAGCTGGGGTTCAAATCCCTAGTACTGCAAAACAAATTGTTTGAAAAATTAGAAAAATAGTGAAACCAAAAAAAAGATGAATATTTGCAAGAGTTTACCTCTGGCTACGAGACTGATTCCTTCAAAGCATTTAAAGAAATATGTTTTCAGCTATGAACTTATCCTGAGCAAATTAACCAAAGGCATGACTGGCCACATATGATAAAGAATGTGCATTTTCAAGGCTTAACTCAAGAAAAATCACCAGAGAAACTAAAACAAACAAAACTAAAACCAAAAGAAAAATAATGACAAGTCTAGTGAAGTGGAGAATTCAATTTCTGGAGTTGCCAAATTACATTATTTAAAATGCCCAGTTTTCACCAAGAAAATTAGAAGGTTTGCAAAGAGACAAGTATGGCCTATAAATAGAAAAAAAAAATAAGCACTATCTTTTAGGAACCCAGATTACAGGATTACTTGACAAAGACTTTAATGAAACTATTGAAATATTTTCAAAGAAACAAAGTATATCATCCCCAAAGAACTGTAGATGGTATGAGAATATCATATCATCAACAATGAATATCAGTAGATTTAAAAGAATGAAATAGACATTCTGAAATTGAAAACTTTAGTAACTGGATTAGAAAATTCACTATAGTGGACCAAAAATAGATTTAAAGAGGCAGAAGAAAGCATTAAAAATGAAAATAGTACATGATATTATCCAGTCTAAAAGCCAGAAAGCATAAAAGATAGAGAAGAAGAAAACTGTCTCAGAGGCTAATGTGACACAAACAAATGTGTCAACATATATACAATAGGATCGTCAGAAGGGCAGACAATTTTTAAGAAGAGAAATAAAAATATTAGGAGAAATGACCAAATATTTTCAAATGCTTGATGGAAAATAATGATCTACATATCCCAAAGTCTCAACATATTCCAAAAGAGATAGAGTTCTATGCATAGAAATCACATAACCAAAACATTTAAAGACAAAGAAAAAATGTTAAAATCAGCAACAGAAAAAAAATCATTATATACAAAGGATCCTTGATGAGATTAACAGTTCATTTTTAAATAAGAAAACTTTGAGACTAGAAATAGTGGGAAAATATGTTCAAAGTCCTTGGGAAAAGAAGGTATTAACCAAGACTCCTATATTTATTAAAACTATTCTTCAAAATAAAGGATAAAGACATGAACAAAAATTAAGATAATTTATCTATAGAAGATCTTCTCTACAAAAAAAATAGGGTCTTCCATTTCCATTTCTGAAATGAAGAGACACTAGATAATAACACAAGTCTAAATTAAAATTAAAGAAGACTGATTAAAGTTCAGCACATGGATAATTACAAAAGTTTTAATGTGTAGTTTGTTACTAATGTTTTCCTCCTATATTAGCTAAAATTCAACTGCAAAAAGCAATAATTATAATTCTATATCAATGGACACAGTTTATAAATCAATGCTTATACAATATATAAAAATATAATCTATAAGACAATATTAGGGCAAAGAAGAGGAGAAGATGGAATTATATCAGGGCAATATTTTGTATATTATTCAGATTAAATTGGCACTAATATTAACTATATATTTATATTTAAAATGCTTGAAATATCTGACCCAATGTATGCTGCCTAAATGTACATGCAAAGATATAAATAGGTTGAAAGTGTAAGTTTGGAACAGATATACTATAAAAATAACACAAAGCTGGAATGGCTATAGTATTATCAGAAAAAATAGACTTTAAGACTAGAAGACAATGTGAAAATCCCTCAAAAAGTTAAACAGTATTTTAATATACTACCTAGCAATTCTACCCTTTTATCTCCAAGAGAACTGAAGCATATGCCTATATGTTGTTAGGTGCCATTGAGTCAGGTCCACCTCATAGTGACCCTGTGTAAAACAGAATAAAACACTTCCAACACTGTGCCATGTCTGACACTATGTCAGTGCTTCTCTGCTATTTATAGGTTTTTCAGTGGCTAAATGTTTTGGGAGTGGGCTTCCAGGTCCTTCTCCCAAGCCTACAGCACTGGGTATTCCCAGGTAGTTTTCCATCTAAGGACTAACCAGGTATGTCCCGGCTTAGCTTCCAAGGTCTGAGGAGATTGGGATGCCAGGGCAGTATGGCCATAGACATATGCCCATATAAAACCTACTAATGAATTCCAAATGGCTATCAACTAATAAATGAAATATCTCACACTTCAATAAACTTATAGGTTGATTTTAACGATGAATAAGAATACAAAAATCCTAAAATATTTTCAAATGGATCCCTCAAGATGTTTAAAATGGGTTTTTATTCTAGGATTGTAAATGTAGCACATTATAGTTAACTTGTAACTATGATGTACTATAAGCTCATAAGAAGAAATAAAACATCAGATTGACTAACAAATTTTAACAGCATTCAACATCTATTTTTTATAAAAATAGATAAATCAATAAAACAGAAAATGTTGGATTTACCCTTCCTATGATTAAAAATATTTATTCCTATTTAAATACTAACATTATGTGTTGGGAACGAGTAGACACATGCTCAGCAAAATCATATATGACACCATGATGGTCTTCTATTTACTTAGTATTATGTTGTAACCAAGTCAGAGATTATACATGGCAAGAGAGTTACCATCAAGAAATTGGAAAGGAAAAGATTAACTATCACTATTTTTAGATGATATGGCTATGCATATGGAAAATCCAAAAATAATGACATTACCAAATATCAAAAACAAAAATAATGAAACAGCTACTTTTTCAAATTTAAATATTGTAAATGAATGAACTACATGTGAAAGCAACCACAAATAGGAAGACACAATGACACAGAGATCCCATTTATAAACTCCATGCTATAAATAACATCTATCATAAAATTTAACAAGAAGTTAGGGAGCAATTCATAATGAAAACTCGGAAATGAGTTGGACTTCACAAGAGAAGACTCAGGAAAATGACATCTATAATCTGAAACAGAATGTTTACTTTCATAGTGAGATAAATCTTAAAGTATTTACAAGTTTAGTATGATTCCATAAAAATATATGAAGATTTTTTTCTGTAGGTGGGTGAATAATTATAGGGTTTATATGTTGTTGTTGCCTGTAGCCATACCACTTTGGTGTCAGATCCCATCAGAGTGGGGTCTGGTTAGTACTTGGATGGGAGACCCCCTGGGAATACCAGGTGCTGTAGGCTTGGGAGAAGGACCTGGCATCCCACTCCCCAAAACCAATCTGCCATTGAAAACCCTATGAGTAGCAGAGAAGCACTGACAATCATATTTCGCCTCTTGTACCTAGGGTCGCTATGAGTGGGACACTGACTGGATGGCAACTAACAACAATAGCAATGTAGTTGTCAGGTGCCATCGAGTATGGTTTGACTGATGGAAACCCTCACAGGGTTTTCAATTTCTGCTTGTTTTCAAAATGATTTTGTGAGTGGATTGCCACATCTTTCACCCAGTTTTGTAGTTCTTGGGTTCCAACCCAGGGCCTTTGAGCTGAGTAGCACCCTACCAACTGAGCTAAACTCTAACACTAGTATTTATATAGAAAAATAAAAATTTAGAAAACATTGCAGGAGCAATAACAAAGAGAGTTAGAAAAGGAGATTAGACATACGGATTATCAGGTCATACTATAAAATCTCAATAGGGGCTGGGATTTAGCTCAGTTGATATAGCACCACTCTGCAGTCTCTGAGGTCCCGAGTTCCATTCCCAGCACCACAAAAATGGGAGAAGGACATGGCACTCCACTCCTGAGACGATCTCTAAGCAATCAGCCATCGAAAACCCTACAAGGGTAGCTATGAGTCGGATACCACACCATGGCCCCTAACAACAACAACAACATAAAATCTCAGTTATTAGAGTAGTGTTAAATTATAGCACTAGTAAGCAGACAAATCAATGGAATATAAGAAAAGTTTCAGAGGACTTTAGTGTATAAATAAGAAAGAATCTTTACAAATAAGTGGGAAAAATATTACCCATTCAGAAAATTATGATAGAACAGCAGAAAAACAATTTGTAAAATAGTAGTTTGATACAGACCTCACAAGTATGAAATCAAATAGAATCAAAGATGTATATGTAAAAGAAGTGAAAGAAGCCATAGGTATATAAGAATGTACCAAGTAAAATATTTCATAACTTTGGAGTGCAGAAGTCATTTCTAATTAACATCTAGAATTTTAAGATTTATTACATTACAAAATAACTCTTGTACCATAAGGAAACAAACAATGCTAAATGCCAAAGAAAAAGTTCAAAACAAATAACATAGAGAAGAAATGCTTGCCATTCATGTGACATAAGGCTCATTTACCCATCATATTCAAACTTGCCACAAAATTGCCTGAGATGCATTTTTTAGAAAACCTAGCAACAGTTACTCAAAGATGGTGAACACAGCACTGCAGATGATCCTTCTAAAACTTGTCAGAGCTGTTTCTTCTGTCTTCTCATCTAATATCGTTCATTCATTCATTTTCTCCAGACACACTATTCTCTGCTGTTGCTTTAGTAAATTTTACTCTGCATCAGGGTTTTTGTATTTACTATTTCTCCCATCCGGAATATTCTTCCCCAGTATTCACATAGCTCATCCCTTGACTTTCTTTTGGTCCATGCTCCCTTGATTACAATTTTGATAACTGCAAATTGCCTTCATTCTGTAAGGTGCCTTCTTCTGTCCTAGCTGACTTTTCTCTATGACATTAATCTTTCAGATACTTGCATTTGTTACCATATTTCTTATTATTCTATACCCAAAAGGACCTTAGATTTCATTATGAAAAAGTATTATTAGCCGGGCGTGGTGGTGTCCGCCTTTAATCTCAGTGACTCAGGAGGTGGAGGTAGGAGAATCATAAGTTCAAGACCAGAAGCAATCTGTGTAACTTAGCAAGACCCTGCCTCAAGAACTGAAAAAAAAAAAAAAAAAAAAGGGCTGGGGGAACAGCTTAAAGGTACAGCACTTGCAAAGCATGTAAGCATGAGTCACTTTGTTCAACTAAAAGAGAGAAAGAGAGAGAGAGGGTGAGAGAGAGAGAGGGAGAGAGAAAGAAAGAGAAAGTACTATTTACTTTGTTTACCTCCAATTTCTATAGAATCTAGAATGATGGCTGCTATAGGATAAGTGTTCAAAAAGGATCTTTTGAGTAAATGAATGAATGAAGAGAGAGTTTACATAAAAGACACAACTGGATTTAAAATATCAGAAATGATATTTAATTTCACTCACACTAACTGAAACTACACTGATTCTGTGTTGCTATTTTTAAAACTCTGATCACAAAAACAAAATAATATCAATGTCACTACTGATGAAAAGACTGTTTTCTGGTAGTAGTGTACATTAGTACATCACCTGTGTAGGGCAGTTTGAAAGTATTTATCTTTATGAGATACAATAGGCTTAGAGCCTAAAACAGTAAACGTTATTTTTCCTTTATCTCAGGAGATGGTAAAGTGGCTCTGGATCTCATTCAAGGGATTGGGAAGTGGAACCTTATTTGTACATAGGGCAAAAATATTGGTGAACAACACAGTGACATTTCCATACAATGGAATGATATGTACCTGGAAAAATAAAACAAAAACCAACTAACTAAAACTAAAGCTAGAAGCTTTTTGTCCTTTTGTATGGAAATACCTTCAGCATCTTTTGTAAACAAACTATGAAAAACCCTCCACCAGTTGGACTAACACAATGTCTGCAACAGTGGGCTTAAACATAAATAAGATCATGTGCCTGGCACAAAATCAGGAAGTGTGTAGATCTGCTGTACATAGGGTCTTTATGAGTCGGACTGGACTTGACAGCACCTAATAACAAAAACATGAAAATACAGAAGACATGTACACATATCTGCCTGTATTGTTTTCCATATGTAAAAACAAGTCTCTAGAAAAGAAACAAGAAACAAATACTAGATGCTACCAATTATGAGAATAGAGATAAGAAAAAAATCTTCCAGTATATATCGATTTATATCTTTTATATTTCGGCCATGTGAAGGTCTGCCAATATGCTTCAACAAATAAACTGTCAATTCTGGAAGCTTAGCTGTTATTGTCTTCCTGTTCCTTCTAGGTGATTGGTGTATTTCTATCTTTCATGTGTGTGTGAGAGAGAGAGTATGTGTGGTACTAGGAGTTGAACCCAGGGCCTTCCACATGCTAAGCAAGGACTCTACTACTCAGTTGCTCTCCTAGCCCATTTTTTATATTTTATTTTGAGACAGAGTCTTGCTAAATTTTGCAGGCTGCCTCTGGCCTCAAATTTAGGATCCTTGTGCCTCAGCCTCCTAAGTCACTAGGATTACAGGCATGTGCCACAGTGCCAAGATCTCATTAGCTTCTTGAAGACAGGAGTCATGTCCAATTATCTATCTCAATATTTATGCAATGTAATGCCTGACATATAATATCTTAAATATTTAAAGATGTTTAAAATGCATTGCATTTATCTGTTTTTCTTCATAAATAGGCTTCTTCTAATGTCATGTATCTTTATTTTCTCTTACTGATTTATCAAACTAAACCTGAAATGGCTCCAAATAAGTCAAATCATCATACTTATCTGAACCCAAATATTTCATATGAATAGACCTGTCATTGTTTTAGACTCTAAATTCAAATATACCATGCCTGCTGGTAGGATGAATTTTTATGGAAAATTGATGAAACAGTGGGTCTATGAATTCATACTATTGATAGTATGACAATTGTTAGAGTTATATGACATTTGTTAAGAGTATAGTTATTTGTGATAATTTTAATTCCTTTGATTTATATACATTGATATACTCCACTGTCCTTCTGTTCTGACACATTACTCCTTTTAGACCTACAGTTATATTAGTGCCTTTAGGAAGTGCTTGCACCAAAAGAGCCAGCATTTTATTTCTTTCACTAGTGTTTAAATATATAGTTTAAACAATAAAAAAGAAAACATAGCAAATGATCCTAAAAATTCTAATGCAATTATTTCCTACTTATGACAATTAGACTCATACCAAGCTGCCTTTATGTCAGGACTATGTGGATAACCTCCTTTGTTTAGACACACAGTAAATTCTCAGGACATCAGACAAAACCATATTAAATACAAATGCATAACGCATATCATAAAAACAATTTTAAATGAGTTTTATTTATATATCTTTAGGGATTTATAGAACCATTCATTTCTTTTAATGAGTTGGAAGAACTAAGATTTCATTAGACTCAAGATACAAATAAGAGCCAAACAATCTGATAAGAACCAAAGTAGAGGTCTTCCCGAGTTGACTCCCAGATATATGCCGTTTAATTCAAACAGATTTAAGAGTCATCTGAACTCAAGTCAAGATGAAAAGTAGAATTTATCAAGTACTAGCCTTCTCATTCTAAGTGCAGAGACCTATCAGTGTCTGTCTCTTGGCTACCCTCTTTGTAATAAATGTAAGCTTGATGTATAATGAAAACCAGCTGAGCAGTTTAAGGTACAGAGCATTTCTTTTCTTCTTATTCCAACTAAGATTGGTCTTATTCTTCATAATCTCTCACAGCTGCCAAAAATCCATTTTATCTTTGCATGAGGTGAAGTTTCCATTAACAACTATTAGAGTAGCAGAGGTCAGACATCCAGTGTCAGCTGTGCTACTAAAAAGAAGTATCAAGCAAATACTGTCTACCAAAAGGGGATAAAAATCAGTGCAGAATCATTGACACTTGGGAAAGCTCTTTGTAGTTTCATATTTTCCCTTACCTGTATTTTTCACAAGATAATTTTAGAAGAAAAAGACAGGACAATTTATGTGTAAACTGTGTAAGCTCATCAGTTATGATGACCGAAGAATGATTAATTGAATTAGAGTTTGCCTCACAAAATTTTGCCAGTTGAACTGCTAATAACTTCAGATTACAAATTGTTATGATGCTGCCTCTGGAAGTAGACAAGATTAGTCATTTCAGCACTTGATCTGCTTAGACTCACAACACCCATATAAAAGAAGGAAATAGTAACTTTTATTTCTTACTAATAAAAACTAAAATATCAGGCATGCAAGAATAACTATCAGTATATATACTTTTTGAAACCAGCATCTGTTATGAGCATATCTACATATGTAGATATAATCTCATTTTATTCATTCTTTTTTTCATCCATGCATTTCAATATATTCCATCCCATTCATTTCCTAGTAGTTATTTAGTGTCTACTGTGTATCAGATCTGCTAAATTGGAGTATCTGGATAAATGTTCAGGGTTAATTTTTAGGATTCAATTCCAGTTGATTGTGATTCACAAACAGATTTTAAAAACAATCATCTTGAAAGCATGGTCTAAATTTTAATTATGGAAGCTTAAATATATTATATTATAGGACTGAAGGAAACTGGAAGTACAAACATGTAGGATTTAGAAGTGAGATGTGGAGCCAAGAATACAATCACTATATGATTTGCTTAGATATTTTTTCTACTTGTGTTTCATACCCATATGATTTCAGTATGCTCATAACTGAAATCTTAATATGTTGACTGAAATTTATTCCTTCTCTATTTACTTTCATGGTAAATGAGTGAATAATCTATAACAAATCACTAATTATTGAGTTATTTCCAACTGTGTGATAAAGAGAGATTCCACAGGAATCGTCCTATCTTAATGGTCACTTCAGAACTTCAGAATTCTAAACTAGAATTTTGCAGGTTTATTGCTGTCTTTTCCCAGCCCCATTCACCTTCTATTTTCTGCAAAGTAATCAAAATTTCAGGTATGTTGAAAAAATCCCTTCTTCACTATATATGAATAAAGTTAAATATGTAGACTCAGTCTGACATCTTTAAACAGTAGTCTACATGATCATATTTTGTTTTTTAACCATTCAAGCACAACCACAAGTATAACCTGATTATATTAAATCATAGAAAAGTATGTTTTATAGTAAGTTGTTACTTTTCTCATTCTTGAAAAATTTTTTCATTAATGTATATTAATTGTACAAAGTAAGAGGTTTCATTATAACATTTCCATATGATGATATAATGTGATTTAAGCAAACTCACCCCCTCTATTACATTTTATTATGCCCCCTTCCCTCTTTCCCATTCCCCTTCTACATTGCTTATATATGGATGTTGTGGTTGTTGGGTGCCATTGACTCAGGTCTGATTCATAATGGTCCTATATACAACAGAGCAAAACACTACCTGACACTGTGCCATGCCCAGCACTATTATCAGTGCTTCTCTGCTATTCATGGGATTTTCATTGTCTGATTGTTTCAGGAGTGAACTAGCTGGGTCCTCCTTCCAAGCTTGTAGCACCTGATATTCCCAGGTAGTCTTTCATCCAATGACTAACCAGGCCTGACCCAGTCTAGCTACCAAGATCAGATGGGATCAGACACCATTGTAGTATGGCTGTAGACATATATGCATGCTACAAGGAAAAAATGATTATTTTTCATTTGTAATTTGATATAATCTTACTATTAGCATGGGAGAAATCTTAAGAAACTGAAGGTGAAATCGTTGATATAGGATAAATATATCAACTCATGTACTCTTGGAATAATGATACTTGTTCAAACATAGTGTAGTATTTCATGATATTTTCCCATGTCTTTCCCATGTTCTTAACACTTTGTCTTTTGTCTCTCTCCAGGCCAAATGATTATTTCTTCCAAAACCAACTTTGTGTTTTTATGAGCAAGAAATCCAACTTTGCAGTGTGTCATGATTATCACATTATTACTAAAATATGGGCAAAGATTGTATCCCTAGAGTTGGAATAAAGTCAAGTCTTACCAATTTTACTAAAAAATCTTATTAAACAAGGGATGTCTCCTCCTAATATTGTGTGTAGATATACAGGATGAGTATATAATTAAGACATAGATTTCAGAGGTCAGATATACTTGTCAGAAATTTGCTATCATGAAGAATAAGTCTTACAGCATAAAGCATCAGCTAAGTGAAATGGCAAGAATAGTAACATTCTGGGTCAATGAATCACTGACACAAGAGCTATGTATGTTCATGTGTGAATGTGTATGTATTATAAGAGAAAAATGGAGACACAAGAGACTTACTTGAAAACTGAAAGGTGCTGGACTCTAGATAGCAAAATATATCAAATTGAGAAGTCAGGGCTAAATCTCAAAGAACCTTTTCTAGCAGACCAAAGAATCTGAAATAGAATCTTGAAGGCAAATTCAATTATCTGGGCAGGATAATGACACCATTATATTTGCAATTAAGGCTCATTCTGGTTTGATTATAGAAGATAAACTGTGGCTGGGAAGAGATTAGAGACATTGCTTAAGAGGTTCTTTTAAGTCACATGGAGAAGCAATTGGAACTCTCTGAAGTGAGGCAGGGATGGAGGTTAGCTCAGTTGTTTAGCTTGTCTGCACTCTCTTAGGCCCTAGATTCAATTCCCAGCACTGCAGAAAGGAGAGAAGGATCTGGAAGACCACTCCTAAAACAATCAGCCATTGAAAACTCTATGAATAGCAGAGAAGCACTGACATAGTGCCAGACGTGGTACAGTGTCAGGAAGTGGTTTGTTCTGTTGCACATAAGGTCCAACCTTACTTGACAGCACATAACAACAACAATGAAATGAGGCAGTGGCAGATAGAGAGGTTAAAAAGAAAGGGACCCAATTGAGAAATGTTTAACGATTAAATCGACAGAACTTAATGGTAGAAAATTTTGACTGCTGGGATAATTCAGAATAGGGAATCAAAGGAGTGTGAGGCTTTCTGAATGGGGGAAATTTCTCAATGGTGTGGTCATTGATTAGATTAGGACATACAGGAAGAAGAGGTTTGATAAAAAATGAAAGATGGTCATGCACTCAACCCTGAAATGCTGAAAGCAGGCAGACAGATTTAGTTATCTAAAACTATACTGTCCATTTACTACTATTTGAAATGTAATTCTTTCTTCACATCCATCTAAAATGTGCCTCGTCAGTGAAAATATGCAGGAAATCTTCCCTTTGCATCAAAATGACTCTTCTATCTCTACCATAGCACTTAACCTGGTATGACAAGTATCACAGACAGTGGTATATGTTTGTCTGGATAACAAGATTGGCAGCCCCTTACAGGCATGATACTTACATATTCATGTTTAAAACTTCCCATTGCCTAGCCAAAAAAAAAAAACCTTACATATAATAAGCATTCAATAAATGTTTTCTGAATATTACTTAGCAATAATATTCTGCATTGAATTCCTTTAAAATGAAAACAATAGATGCTTTTGGTCCCACTGTTGAGTTGACGGTAAGGTCATTTCTTTCCAGCAGGCCATGACTGACTTTAATTAAACATTTTATACCATTCATCTGCTGCTGAGTTACATGTCCCTTAAAACACAGGAAACATTAATCTGCAGATGAATAGTATAAAATCTTTTTACAATATTTTCTTCAGTTACAAGTAGATTATATGCTAACCACAATATTTCTGTTCCATTCTAGAATCATAGAAGAATGCACACTATCAATAGACACCTACAGTGAGGGTAATAATGTGCATATGGTGCATTATAACATCCTTATGCTAGTTTCAAAAACTGAGAAAATAAAAAATAAAGAGTGGAGAATGTTATGACTTAAACAATACAAGCATGTGCATTAAGTCAGGTCTTTAAAGGAAAGATTTCACATGTGGGAAACATAAGTGAGAGCATTATGTGTTCCCTTGTGTGGTAACCCCTTATCCTCCTTCATTTGGTTAACCTGTATCATGGCGCTGTGGGTGTCCTGTATTGCTCTCTTGGTGGGAATCATGGGAAGAAGGGAAGTGAGGCAATGTGTTAACCAGATAAAATCTCTGCACAGGAAATGGAGATGGTGCAGTTCTTATCATGAGTTATAGTTATATTGCCTAGGTTGCTGTATTGACTCACAAACATAGCTGTGTCTAAGAAGTATTTGGTTGAAACTAAGAGAAAGTTGAAGTCTGAATAGCTGAGCAAGGAAAAAAGCCCATAATGATTTTGGGGCTGGAGAATGACCACAAGTCTTCAATTTATCTGTGAATCCTCCTTTTATTGGCAGGCAGAAGATGGGTGCTGGATATGTTGGAGAGTTAAATGTACACTGAAATATGTATATTGGGTGGTTCATCGCTTCATTTCCCTACTTTTACCTGCCTGGTGATGCTCATCTAATCAAAACTGTTCTGTCTCATAGTTTAGCAAGATGTGGGATTGATAGGTTTGTACTGTATGATCTGGGTTTGATTTCAGCTATTGTGGATGCTTTGAAGTCTGGTCATGAAGAGTTTTCCATATTAATGGTACTGAAGATCACAACACCCAACATAGCTGAGACCTCTCTTTTCCTTGAAGGATTCTCCTCTTACTATCCAAACTTTGTGAAATTTGACTTTGCAATACTCTAGCTAGAACCTTTTCTCATTCAACAGTGTTTGGCTAAGGAATTTTACATCTATCTACCTTCATACTTACCTTCAAGATTTAAATTTGTACGTAAACTAAAATCTTGATTTCTCTTCTTGAAAATTTGACAGGAATATCACACTCATATTTTGTATAACTTTGTCTTTATTTATCCCCTACACATTCAGTCACAGCTTACACTGTTTCAGCTTCCTTATCTAAGTTGATTCCAAATCTTCAAAATGGAACCTCCAAAATACACCTTGAATTCATCCATATATTTCTATCTTCATTGACATCACTCAAACCCTAGCCACTATTTCTCACCTGTACTATTTGAAAGACCCTCCCACTTGTCTAATAGGTTTTTTCTCTTCTTTTTCCCATCCATACATCCAAGTTCCTTATAATAGCAAAAGTGCAATTTTAAAATGATACACAATATGTTGTCATCATTCTGTTTAAAATCCTTTAGTTTCTTCATACCTACATATATTTAAAATTATGTTGAATCATATACTGCTAGTCCATTTTTGTTTGTTGATTGAGTACCTTCCACACTGGGCTTGTGTTAGCTCTTAGGACTCCACATACTTTTTGGCTCACAGTTTTTTTAAATATGATTTTTATGCAAGCTATTTTCTCCTAGGTAGATTGTACTTCTTGGGAGTAGGACCCAGCAACCCACTC
This sequence comes from Pedetes capensis, assembly GCA_007922755.1. Taxonomy (NCBI): domain Eukaryota; kingdom Metazoa; phylum Chordata; class Mammalia; order Rodentia; family Pedetidae; genus Pedetes; species Pedetes capensis. The sequence goes on along the minus strand of VMDO01017419.1, from coordinate 22,392 downwards.
CCCTCCCTGCCAAAAATCAACCATTGAAAACCCTATGAATAACAGAGAAGTACTTACAATACTGTTTTGCCTGTTATACATAGGGCTGCTATGAGCTGGACACAGACTCAGTGAAATCTAACAACAACATCAACAACAGAATGTGCTTGCCCCAATAGTGGCTTTGCCAAATCATTCTCATTGTTCTTGCTGCTATTAAGCCACCCTTTCCACCCAGACTGCTTTTAGACAGCTATTATGGAAAATTAATGCCAATTTCCACCATGATTTCCTGTCAGAACATTAATACATTTTACCTCACAGCAATCATTTTATAGGCTTATTTCATATTTATTTGTTTAACGTCACTCTTGTTTGCTGAACTGTAGGCTTCATGATAACAGGAACTTCTACTATTGTGTTCTACTGGTATCTTAGAATTTTGCACAGGGCCTTGAATAGTATAGACCAACAATTATTGGTAGAATAGTGAACTAATTTTATAATTTTATAAATTTTATAAATGTTATAATTTTATAATTTTATTAAAATTTTATTTTTATACCCAAGAGTAATTAACTTCCTTTGTCACTTCATGAAACACAACTAAAGTTATCACAGAGCACATCATTTGTAAATTGCTACAAAATATATTATTTTAAGTATTTCTAATTTCCTTCAAATATTGCTGATTAGTCGAAATGTTTTGCTTGCTTTCTACCTTAGTGATTAATCTCCATGTACATTCAAAGAGAGTCCGAAAATTATATCATAAATGTGACCAATAAAAATAATTTTAAACATAATATCCATCAATGCTGTGTTAATTATATATTAAACAATTTAAGTGATGGGGAGCTGAAGGGACATAAGAATCAGTTCTTACTCCTTGAACTCCTTTATTATAGGCAGAAGGTAGAGAATTGGAACAGTGAAATAAAATTATGCTTTAAAAAGTTTCCAGAGATCTTTGCAGCTGGTCTTTTCACAAGTGGTTTACATTAAATAAACATACATTGCCATTTAGCCTTTTTTAATTTTCGATATTAGAGGTTGAACCCAGGGCCTCACATATGCTTTGCAAGTTCTCTGCCACCACTGAGCTGCACCTCCAGATTCTTTTTTATTTTTCATTTTGAAACAAGTTCTTGCTAAGTTATGAAGGCTGCTTCTGGCCTTGAACTTGCAATCCTCCTGCCTGAATCCCTAAATCACTGGGATAATAGGAATGTGCCACCACGTAGTCTTAAAGCATCAGCAAAAGGTCTTAGTGCTAGGATGCCCTAAATCAGCTTGTCATGATAATCTCTGTGATGAACTAGTCAATTTGACACATTCTATCTGTGTCACCTCCCGCAATTGTTGAACTGATACCACTCCCAGGCTCCATCGAAACCAGGTGATAATCACATATTTGTATAAACAGTGCAGAGAGAATAAAAATTGTTGGTTCTACAGTTTCATGGTTTGATTAAAGGTCAATATTTGTGGAGTTAATCGTGCAGTCATTGCAGGCTGTGCCTTATGTTTTTTACCACTTCCATTCTGGCATGATTCTGTGTGAATGGAACATAGGTCACACTTTTAGAGTGTCAGGTTTTACATTTATCTAGTTCATATTTAAGTTGTGTATATTGTTTGTTATAATTACAATGTTGTTGTTAGGTGCTGTGGAGTCCAGTCTGACTCATAGTGACCCTATGTAAAACAGAGGAAACACTACCTGACACTACGCCATGCCCGGCACTATTGTCAGTGCTTCTTTGCTAATCATAGGGTTTTCGATGACAATTTTGGCAGTGGGCTGCCAGATCGTTCTCCCAAACCTACAGTACCTGGTATTCCCAGGCGGTCTCCTACCCAAAGACTAACCAAGCCTGACCTTGCCTAGCCTCTGAGATCCAATGAGGTTAGATGTTAGGGTGGTGTAGCTATAGAGAATTATAGTGTTAGGGGCTAAATTTTTTCTGGTGATCTTTGTTGTCTACCTCATCCCTGGATTTCTTTGTTGGTGTTAGGTTCCAAGTTATGTCCAACTTACAGAGACCCTCACAGGGTTTTCAATGGCTGTTAGTTTCAGGATTGCTTTGGGAGTATATTGTCATGTCCTTCTCCCATTGGATTTCTTTGTTGTTGTTGTTGTTAGGTGCCGTTGAGTCGGTATCCAACTCATAGTGACCCTCATAGGGTTTTCAATGGCTGACTGTTTCGGGATTGCCTTGGGAGTGGATTGTCATGTCCTTCTCCCATTGGATTTCTTTAGATGCTCCTAAAATAGTATCTGAGGATTACAGTACACTTCTCTGTGACCTCTGATTATTACAGAGGAATTCTAGTGATGAAGTGGTGAAGCTTCCTACAGTCTCATTACCAAATCTTGGTCTTTTGGTGAGCCTAAGGAGGCTGTAGTTCTTTTCTTTCCAAAGACTGATTAGGCTTTGATATCTCACTTGAATAGGCTCTGGTCAAATAGTTTCCTTTAAGAACAGACTTTTAAGGAGAATAAAGAGCTCTTGGATTATTTCAAAATTATTATTTTTGCTCCCTCTGCCCCTGACTAAAAGCAAAACGGGATTATTCTGAGATCTTCATAGTAAGAACCTGGTAAGACTCTGGAAGTAGGAGACAGGAAATTTCTGGGAGCCCCTTGAGATGTGGCTCCCTTAGCTTTAGTATACACTAAGCCTCTACTTGCCTGCAGCCGTAGCTCTGTAGCATCTGATACCCTCAGATCTCAGAAGCTAAGCAGGGTCAGGCCTGGTTAGTACTTGGATGTGAGACCACCTGGAAACACCAGATGCTGTAGGCTTGGGAGACTGACCCGGCAACCCACTCCCAAAAATCAATCCACCGTATGAACAGCAGAAAAAGCACTGACAATAATGTTTTGTCTGTTGTATGCAGGGTCTTTATGGGTCCACAGCACCTAACAACAAGAAGCCTCTAGTTGGGGCTGGGATTTAGTTCAGTTGGTAGAGTGCTACTCTGCAGTCTCTGAGGTCCCAGGTTCAATTCCCAGCACCACAAACATGGGAGGAGGATGTGGCAATCTACTCCCAAGGCAATCTCAAAACAGCCATTTTAAACCCTATGAGGGTCACTATGAGTGGGACCCAACTGGACAGCACCTAACAACAACAATAATAAGCTTCCAGCAACTTATCAAAGTAAGTCTTGGTGTTGGTGTTAACACTGAATCCAGCTGAGGACTTCTGGTCCTACACACCTTCTCCCTGTAAGCTGCAATTCTTTACACATAGCTACCTCACCCTCTGATTATGAGGAAGTCATTTGCCCTCTGAGCTCAATTATATAATAAATATACGAAGTGCTATTTTTAATTTCTTCAACTTTTGTCTTCTTTACATATTAAACCAGAAACTAGACCTCTAGGTATTCCTTAAAAATTTCTGTCTACATCAGTTATTCCCTATGCTTCATCATTGCAGGCTCTTTGGCAAAGTCAAAATAAGGATTTGGCAATTTGGACAATAAACCCATGTAGGATTGTGAGTAAAAGAAGCAAAAAGGTAAATACTTGCTGGCTGATTGAATATTAAACCCTGTGCATATAACAGTAAATTCATAGGTCTTAATTTGCCCACTTTGCTCAAACAATGGTCATTTTTTTCCCTAGCTTTCATTAGCTTCTTCCTGCAATATGAGGGTTTTTGCAGCCTTTATTTATAGTCATGTTACCTGCTGTTCTCTTTATGGGCCAATTTACATCTTTTGGGAGTAGACAGGGAGAATTTCACAATGATTTAGGAACCAGCTGGATACAGTAACTTGCCATGTTTTTACTCTGCCTACGAAGGGAACATCTGCTAGATATGCTGAGATGGAGTGTGCTTTGGTCTTCACAAGGAATCAGACATCTTCCTGTATTTCCATTGTGGAGAGAATATGTTACTGGGGTGCTTTGAAAAAAATCCAATCTGTAAATAACAATTTGCTAAGATACTCTGGCAGAATTATGTTCTATTTTAAGGTATTGAATGGAATGCATGGTCACTGCACGGAGTGGGAAAAACAAAATGAGCTGAGACCATGCCTGCCATGGTCTTCTTCAGACTGTTAAATCTCCCACTGAGAAAACACAGGAAATATTAATAATCTGACAGGAACTGTCAAGGTTCACATGGTGGTCTTATGCCAAGCAGGCTTAGTGATATTTGAAGGAAAATAATCCTAGCCACGCTGGAGAAAAACCTGACTATAAAACTGTTACTGTTTTAAAGTTGTTCTCTTAACAATAAAACACAGTATAACTGCTAGCAGCTAAGATAATAATTCTCCATTTTTTTGGTATGACATAGTACTGATAAATGACGGACTCAATTTCTATCTTTCAATTCTGCCAGATGGCACATAAGGGATGGATGCATTTAAACACATATATACAGTACACGTAAAATTTTCATTTAAAATTTTTTAAATTGATCTTGAAATCAGTTATATCACATTACTTCTACAGACACCTTTTCCCCTCAGTAATATATCAGTATCACAACTGGACACATGTAAGCCTGGCATTAAAATTACTGCACTGATGGAAATGAACATCAGCATTTATATCTGTCTGGTTATTTCTTCATAACTTTACAATAGAAAAGTTGCTTCTTGACTAACATGTTCATGTACTCATCCAAAATACTTTCGCCTCTGGAAAATCCTTAAATTTCCCTCAAATAGTACTGTAACAAAATTATATATACACCAATGATGTGTACTAAGTCAATTTCGCCTCTATCTTCTCCAGTCCATTCTTAGTTGAAGCTTCCACTGTCCCTTCTCTGATCCACTGATATAATCTATAATGAATCTTTCAAAATCCTTTCCTGCTCTTTTTTTGGTCACTTATCCAAACAGTATATTGATATACCTTTTCAAAAAACTTACATGATCTTCTTGACGCTGCTTAGAACACAAACTATCTTGCATCATTTCTTTTATAAAAATCTATAGGGCTCTGCATTTCTGACACCAGACCATCTTTCCACTCTCTGTGCTTAGTATTCAACTTCTTTTCTCTCTTCCTCAAGCTAGGCAGATATTACCAAAGGGTTTTTTGGATGTTGATTCCATTGATTAGAATCTTTATTTTCCCATTTTGTTGGTCCTTCGTTGGGCCCTATGCATTCTTCAAAGTATTTCTTGTTCTACCTCCTACCATTCAGCTTCAGGTTAGATCTCCCATGAGGTACTATGATTTCTAAATGACTTTCTTCCACAGAACTCACCAGTAGTGACTATCAAGCTCTGACAAGAATATGCATCAAACAGATGCATTTGAGTCTTACATAACATTTCATTAAAGAATGTATATGTGTGGTGATAAATGTATTCATGGTACATTTTTAGAAGATTGGATTTGCACAAGCACACATTAAGAAGAAAAGAGAAAGACTGAAAAAGCAGTGTAGAACTGATACCTTTCTAACCAAAGACACTTTTCCAAGAATTAAAATATATACAAGCATATATGAAATATACTGAAATGACATTCAAACTGTGTTGTTCATTGTTGGTGTGTGATACAATATTTGATATGCACCTTGTATCACATTTGTTTTAAGAATTAATATAGTCAATACTCATTATTGATTCACTATTTGCAAATTTATCTACCTCTTAAAAATTATTTGTAGGACCAAGTCAATATTCAATGCACTTCCATGACATTATGGACATGTATGTGTAGAGCTACAAAAAATTTTAGTAGCCCAACATGTGTATTCCCACCTGAGACAGAACATGAAGTCCCTCTGCTTTTTTGTTTCAGATCTAATACAGAGATGAGCAGGGAATGAGAGTATGGGAAATAGTACCATGCACTGCAAGGGGCTCTTTCTCTGGCGCCAGTAGGAGGGAATATGAAACCCAATCCTGGTACCTACTAGTGGGATGTCTCTAAACAAGTCACTTAACACTTTGGATCTGCTTTTCTCTTTTTTAAATTAAGAAAACAGAATCTAACAGAACAAGTTGCTGTGATTTAAGATATTTTGGGAAATAGCTATATATCCACATGCTAACCTATTTCTATTTATACTTATTTCCCTAGGAGTAAAGGTGAAGTATTTACTAATCCAGTGTTCTCAGTGGCTTTCCAGAATATAGGGAACACAAATAATGACATTTTTCACTTTATACTAAAAATAATATGTAAATTAAATCTCATGGAGCTCTGAAACAAGAAGTCTATAGACCACAAACTGAAAGTTTATGGTTTAGCAAAGGGCTTCAAGTTAAAGTAATGTATATCTAGAGATTATAATAATTTTCTGAAGTCACACAGCTATTCATTGAGATAAATGTACATAGTTCTTTTAGAATGATGAACTTTTCACAGTATTATATATATACTCTCTCTGTCTTCAGGAAAGTATATCCAAAATAAAAGCTGAATAAACAGAAAAAAAGACATGTAAAGTACAGGAACCAATATTTGAGGAGAAACTCTCTGAAATGGTAGGATCTTTTGTTTATTATCCTTTCAAATACTATCTGCTTCCAATCAAAATGGAGGTAACAGCATCTACCTGAAAGTTAATAATGGTGAAGACCAAATAAAACATAATTTTGTAATTTAATCTAGCTTTTTGAATGGTGCTGGACAAAGCATAAGATAAACTGATCTCCTGTATGTACTGTTGTTGTGAGGTGCCATCCAGTCAGGTCCGACTCATAGCAACCTTACATATAACAGGCAAAACACTATTGTTAGTGGTTCTCTGCTACTCATAGGGTTTTCAATGGTGGATTGATTTTTGGGAGCGGGTTGCCGAGTCCTTCTCCCAAGCCTACAGTATCTGATGTACCCAGGTTGTCTCCCATCCAAGTACTAACCAGGCCTGACCCTGCTTAGCTTCCAAGATCTGAGGAGATCAGAGGCCACAGGGCTATGGCTGCAGGCTCCTGTATATAACACTGTTCTTTTAACTAAATGCAAGAAAAATTTTGGTTTTGAATAGGATTTAAAATCTTGCAACTCATTTTACATGATTATGAGATCTCACAAGGTTTTCTTTAAAAGAAATTGGTAGCTGGGCGTGGTGGCGCACGCCTGTAATCCCAGCGGCTTGGGAGGCAGAGCCAGGAGGATCGCAAGTTCGAGACCAGAGGAAGTGTGCCTAACTTAGCGAGACCCTGTCTCAGAAAGTAAAGGAAAAAATAAAAGGACTGGGGGGGGGCAGCTCAGTGGTCCAGCACTTGCAAAGCATGCAGGTGTGAGGCCCTGGGATCAACCCTCAGTAACACACACAAAAAAAAAGAAAGAAAGAAAGAAAGAAAGAAAGAAAGAAAGAAAGAAAGAAAGAAAGAAAGAAATTGGTGTTATCAGAGAAAATATTAGAATTCAATGTCTAGCTATTTTATTTTTTAATAAATAATGTCTTCAATTAGAAAATGAATATTCACTAGCTTTCTCCAAAATTTTTAAAGCTATTAAGAACATACATCTGTACTGAAAAGCAAAGTTCAATTTTGACCTAATTCAGTCCATTGTAGTGCTTGAAATAAGAAGTATTACGTCATAGATTATTTATCCTCCTCCTCACCTATAATCTTTAGCTGAGCATGTGGCTTCCTGCAAATAAAGACTGCTTTCCAGCATTCCTTGCAGTGAAGTGAAATCCCATATCAAATTTCTTGCCATTAAGATGGAATCTTCTGGGAAATCTCCTTAAAAGACAGCTAATCAAATCCTTTGCCCCTTCTCCCTTGATTTCGATTCCCTGCGAAGTGGAATATGGAAGCGGGATTAGCTTCATGGCCATTCTGCAATTACTGGGGACCCCATGCTCAGAAGGGCATGGTGCTGTGTTGTAGCATCCTTGAAATAATTAATAATTTATCTTTGAACTGTGTTTTATAAGTGAAATTCTTTTGGACAATGGAGAATGTGCTTGAGTAGAGATGGCACATGCAATATGTGTTCCACACATCCCTTTTCTCATGCATAGCACAACAAATGCCTTATGAGATTACAATTACAGCAGACAATGGTGGGAGTTTAGCAATATTGGACATGAGTATAAGGTCAATGAGACTGGGATTTAGTTCAGTTGGTAGAGCACCGCTCTGCTGTCTCTGAGATCCCAGGTTTGATTCCCAGCACCACAAATATGGGAGGAGGATGTGGCAATCCACTCCCAAGGCAATCCCAAAACAATCAGCCATTGAAAACCCTATGAGGGTCTCTATGAGTCAGACATCACTTGACTGCACCTAACAACAACAACATAAGGTCAATATGTCACATTGTATTTAACTGAATAAACAGAGAACACTGAGTTCCAAGAGTCTACACTATTTGAAGAATATTTCAAATTCAAGAAGGCAATAGCATTTGAAGAAACACAAAGGACCAGAGAACTCTATCATATCCTTTCTTATTTGGGTTACTTTCCTGTGTTATTAGCCAACTACTTAGTTGAAAATGATACCTTCAAGAAAGAGTAAGATAAGACAACGCATAGTTGTTTCTCCTTTTAGCCTTTCCTTACCTGCCAATAAGATGAAAGAGAGAAGGTTGGCATAATGTTTGCATATAAAATGTGAAACAAAAACATGTGCATTTGAGTTAATTTTATACAGTGTTACCAAGTATTCTGGATATGTTGTTGTTGTTGTTATTAGGTGCCGTCGATCTGACTCATAGCTACCCTATGTACAGCAGATCGAAACACTTGCCGATTCTGTGCCAGGCAAACAATCTTATTTATGTTTAAGCCCATTGTTGCAGACACTGTGTCAATCCATCTGGTGGAGGGTTTTCCTCTTTTGTGTTGACCTGCCACTCTTCCAAACATGATGTCCTTCTCCAGGGATTGTTCTCTCCTGACTACATGTCTGAAACATGTAAGACGCAGTCAGGCCATATGACTTATGTAATATGAATTATGTAATTTCAATGAGTTAAATATGAGTTAAATGGTTTTGTACATGTACCTAAAACAATTACCATACAATCTAAAATGAAGGTAAAATTCATGTTAATAATTCAAATTTTTAAATTTTATTTACTTAAAAGAACATTAACAGTAAGGAAAAAAATTCTAACAAGCTGATAAAAGAACTGCACTAGAAAATTTCCCATATTTTGTTCCCTTTATCTGCATCATTTTTCCTGCCGTTTTAAAAAAGGTGTCCAGTATTTTCGTTTTGCTCTGTGCTCTGGAAATTATATAGTTGGGCATGCCAGAGGTGATGGCTAGAAATCATTCTGCATCCATGGGATTAAGGGCCAAGCCCTCAGAATGGCAGAGGAGAAAGCTGGAAGCAGCCTGAGTTCCTCATGCCTGCCAAGTCTTATACACCAGCCATGAGCTGTTCATGTCCAGATTTCTCAGAGTGAGAAATAAACTTCGATCATGTTTAACCAACCATTTAGGGCAGGTTCTGTTATTCACAGTCCCGCACAATGCTAATGGATTCAAGCACTGAAATGAATAAAAAGAGTTTTAAAAGGAGAAGATCTCATTGTTGTAGTTTTTTTTGTTGCAGATACTATCCTGAATGTCTTCTTAGAAGGAAACAGGTCCCAAATATGAGGGACTGGTCCCAAATATAATGACTCTTAAGTGACTAGTTGATGACTCATCCGGAATAGGTGAATTTTCTATTGCATATTCATTTATTTCTTGATTTACAATATCCAATTGTACTGGAAAAAGTGGTTTACTTGGAACTATATTTTTGAATTTTAGTAAATTGATACTGGCTCATGTCTTAGTCCATTTTCTGCTGCTATACTAAAATGCCTCCCCTCTGTGATTCATGAAAAATAAAGATTTATTTTGGCTCAGGCTCCAGAGGCTGGGAAGTCCATGAGTATGGCACCAGCATCTGCTCTACTTCTGGTAAAGTCTTCGTGCTGCTTCAACTTGGCGGAAAGGGGAAGGGTAAGCAGGCGTGTGTGCAAAGAGAGAAAACATGAGGTAAAGACTTGGCTTTGCAGTAACCTGCTCTGGAAGCAACTAAGGCAGTCCCACAAGAGCTAGAGCTCAATCACATGAGAGAGACGTTAATCCACTTATAAAGGCTCAGTTCCTGGGAAGGAAACTTCTCCCAGTAGGCTCCACCTACCAGCAATGCCTGGCAATCAAATTTCAGAAGGGACAAACCAAATTCAAATAATAGCGGACACATACATGCACACACACACACACACACACACACACACACACACATACAAAGACAGAGAACAACATACCACCCTGGTGTCTGATATCATCACATTTCAGAAGATAAGCAGGGTCAGGCCTGGGAATACTGGGTGCTGTAGGCTTGGGAGAAGGACCTGACGGTCTTTGTCCACTCCTGAAACAATCAGCCATTGAAAACCCTATGGATAGCAGGGAAGTACTGACAATAGTGCCGGGCATGGCACAGTGTCAGGGAGCGTTTCATTCTGCTGTACATAAGGTCGCTATGAGACAGACTCTACTCGACAGCACCTAACAATAACATATACATGTATATGTTATGTATGATGATATATAATATTTTATATATTTTTTTCTGAATATATTTTAAAAGAAGGAAAATATCATTTTGAAAATACTTTATGCCACCAAAGACATTGTGGTCTTACTAAAAAGAAAATTGTCTAGTGAAGTTGTTTTTCTCTATAATATCTATTTTTTCCCAAGGATAACTATTCTTAGACATATTTATATTCTCAGATAAAAGTAAAAATACAAAAATGGAATATAGGTACAAGTTTGTGTGTGAAAGTTGAGACTTTATTTTGCCATAAGCTAATGACACTAAAGCTGTATTCATGCTCCATGCATGGGTCAAAATATGAATCAATCCATTTCTAATGAAATTAGCAGGTAGACAAGCAGTTGCTTCTGTACTACAGAAGTGAGTGGTGAAGTCAGACTCTGACATTTGTTGAGCCCCTATTATATACTATACCTGTGATTACACTATGTATGAACTTTTTTGTCCCTACAAAAATACTGCAGAGGTCAATAACACTATTGTTTTATAGTCCAGAAAATAGTTGAGTAAGGTAAGATAAATTACCAAGGTCACATAGCGAAAAAGTAGATTTAGACTGGTCTGTTCAAGTTGTATTAGAAAGGAGAGCTGCAGAATTAGAAAGAGGAGTGATAGAAACCCAGGAGTTATCCAGGCACAGTGGGCAGGATTCATTATCTGGGGAGGAATTGTGATGTCTTATGTGGATCAACTTTGTGAAGATTAGAAAGGTCTTGCTATTTCATCTACAACTTTAATCAAGTTTCAATATGCACTGCTGACCCTAGCCACCAGTAAGTTCCACATGAAGCCAATGGAAAAAGAGATCATAAAGACAGATGGAGCCATTGGATCCACACACAATTATTGCCTTATGTTCTTTTATATGATCCCTGTAAAAACCGGTCAGCTTAGCTGTCTTAGATGAAAATGTAATAAATGTTTACTCAATTCATCACTTAAAGAATCTAAATTTAATTTCCTACTTGGACTTCTGTCTGTAATAACACTATGGAAGGAACAGCTTACATTATTTCCACTTAGGAATAAGTTATAGAGTAGGATCTTTGAGATAGGAAAAATACACGTTTCTGGTGCTTGTTCAAATCACTATAGCTGTCCTCATAATCAATACAGATTGATGTGACTTTATGATCCACCTTGCCTATCTACCAACCAGTTCCATTTGAAAAGGTCATCAAATTCACCCAACTTGTCATTCTATGGCCAGAGAAATGCTTATTCTCTTATCTGATTGAAGTGTTATTTAATTGACCCTTAAAGAGATGGTGAGTTTTAGAAATTGGTGAACATAATTTCAATGTTTTTTGAAGCAGAGAGAATGCTAGAAACAAGATCATTGTGAATTGTCAAGTTACTTAACACATCATTCATTGACAACAGATTGTGATGGATTTTGAGGTTTATCAGTCCTTCAGAGTCCCTTATCGATCTCTTAAATGCTAAAATTTCAATGCTTAAGTTTTATTCTTTCTCTTTAACATAATTTAACTTTTGTCCTACAAAAATAATCCTTGATGTCAGACACTTATATGAAAATATAGTTGCTATATATAAAATCCCTTCTCTAGAAGATCTGAAGACAGGGTGCCCTAGCAAAGAGTAGTTTGATAAAGAGGTAGAAAGAGCATTTAGACCCTTAGTAGAATACAACAAACACAAAGAGTTAATAAAGGGTGTTTGTAATAATATTAATAGTGAAATTTGTCAATTTCACAATTTATTCAGGATATTCTTATTCTAGAATACAAATCTTTGTAAGTATTCACAGTTTTTACTTTATTTTGTTTTATTTTAACTAAGTTAAAGTCCTAAATATATAGAACTGAGAAATAAATTTGTACATACAGATGTGATTATAAGTGAGTGTTCCTGAAGGAAATACATTTTCCTTATGTTTAAACTTGTTTTTGTGGTAAATACATATTTTAGCAGTAAAATTTACAGGTATGTTTTAAGCATTAGCAGAGATTCAGTTTAAAAGGAAGAAAAGTAAACTTTGGTTATGTCATGAAAATGAAAGAGAAGAAAATAAGAATTGTTCTTGGAATTGGGAAATCATTGCAGCTGAAGGTAAAGTCACAATTATCATGCTTTTGTTTTATAAAAATCCAAAAATGAATAATAAGAAAACATACTTTCTTACTTTTGTAGTTTAACACAGCTGCATCTTAAATTTTTATTTTATGTGGCATTTACTCTATTTATCATATTAATATTTTCGTTAAAATTATGGGATATATTTTATTGTTAGGTGTAGTTGAGTAAGTTCTGAATCATAGGTAACCTTTGTACAACAAAACAAAACACTTCCTGACCCTGAGCCACACCTGGTACTATGTCAGTGCTTCTCTGCTATTTATAGGCTTTTTAATGGCAGATTGTTTCAGGATTGTTTCAAGAGTGGGCTGTCAGGTCCTACTCCCATTTTTGCTGTGCTGAGGATTAAACCCATGGCCTCAGAGAGTGCAGAGCAGCACTCTACCAACTGAGCTAAGGCCCAGCCTGAGTTTATTTTAGATTTTCCTTTTATTCTTTTTCAGTACTAGGAAATTGAACCCAGGGCCTCATACATACTAGTCAAGTGTTCTATCACTGAGTTGTACCTCCAGCCTCTTTTTTATTATTTTGAGATAGGATCTCCCTAGGTTGTTCAGGCTGCCTCTGGCCTCAAAACCACAGGCCTCAGGCCTCAGCCTCCCCTGTCACTGGAATTTAAGAAACCTTGCTTCAAGATTTTATTAAAGAAGAGAGAATAAATACAGACAAAAACTATAATGGCATTTATTGTCAGAAGTATTATTTAGCACTTATTGTTAGAAACTGAGGAATTGGTTGCTGTGATTCTTACATTCAATAATCTCAATGTCTTGTAAATTAGGAGTATGTAAAAAATTGGTAATTATATATCGTTTGAAACTTACACTAGAATTAATTTTACTTTAAAAGCCTATTTACATGTTTCCTTTTTTATTCAGGAACACTGACATTCCTTTTAATAGGAATTCCTTTTAATAGTGCCCTTGCCCAAGCAATGATCAATTAGTCATTACAGTGACCTTGGGTGCTCAGCCAGCTAAAGACAGTCTCACCTGGCACAATTAGCTTGATGAATTAAAAGAAGGACAAAGGAGGTCAAAATAAGTATTATTTTAGGTAACACTCATATGGATGCTTTCTATGGCCCAAAGTTATGCAGATTATACAATTCAAAGTAGGAATTTACCACGTGCACTTCAAAATTAAACCTAAATTTCTTACCAAAGTCCTTGCTTTTAATTTCCAGTATGTGCCAAGATTAAGTGTAAATGAAGGGAAGAGATTTATAAACTCCCTTGTCTGATTTTCCTAGTTTCATTTTAATCACCCTTTCAAGCCTAAAGTTACATTTTATGAATTGAAAACATTTAACTGTTACTAAAGCTGGTTGTCAGTTTGTAAGAGTGATAGGGAGAAAATTGCAGATAAATCATATAATTTTAAGGAAAATGTCATAAAGGTCTAGTTTAGCTTGGCTTCTAGACCCAAATATATCATACATTTTCCCCAAGATTGGAAAGAAAGAAGAAGGAAAAAAATAAAAATAAAAATAAATTAAAATAAAACCTGTTCTATTCACAAAGCAACTCGATTTTAGATAGGCAGGTTAGAACTGAACTTTAGGCACAGGGTCTCCCCAATCATGTAGAATTTTGTTTCCTTTCAAAATGTAACTACATAAATGCTCCATGAGGAGAAATGAGTCAGAACTTCTGACTGGACAACTGTTGTTAGGTGCAGTCAGGTCGGCATCTGACTCATAGCAACCCTAGGTAGAGTAGGTGAAACACTTTTGTCAGTGCTTCTCTGCTATTCATAGGGTTTTGAATGGAGGATTGTTTTTAGGGAGTTGGTTGCTGGGTCTGTCTCCCAAGCCTATGGCACCTGGTGTTCCCAGGCGGTCTCCCATCCAGGTATCCAGGTACTAACCAGGTCAGACCCTGCTTTGCTTCAGAGCTCTGACTGGATGTGGTACCACAAGGGTAAGGCTGCAGCCAGTGTTGAGACAGAAACAAAGAACTAAGGAATCACCTGGGCCTGACTCTGTATTCTGATTCTACAACTTCCTTTGAAAAAGCATTCAATGGGTCTTCATAATTTTTTATAATTTTAATGATCTATGATTTGCAGACTACCATATAATGAGTGGAAGAAATTCACATAAATACAGAGATATGTACATATGCACATTATTAAGATGGTCAAGGATTTCTCCTTCAAGATGACCCTTTCAGTTTAAGCTGTAATCATTGTTTATAAATACCTAAAATCTGGTTTTATTTTGGGATATAGAACATACCTACCAATATAAAGTTTCCAAAGCAAATTAGCAATGTGTCTGGAGGAAATACTTCTCTCTTTATGATTTTCATTATTCTCTGATTCTTTTGATTCTGTTTCTTACCTGAGAATGCAAAATTCCACATTGCAGTTTGCATTTCAGTTTATAACTTTATGTCTACATGGTTTTTCTTTTCTTGTCTAATTTGACCTGAGACCTCAGACCCTAGCTCAGGTTTCTCCATCAATATTCCACAGACTTTTGGTCTACACCAAAATGCTAATTAGAATTTGTAGCTCTACTATTAGCCCCATCTGTTTTGGTCAGCTGGTAAGTCTGGTTTGCAGATTTGAGCCAAGCTTAACATGTGTTTATATCAGTCTATGCACATCCTCCCTATGCATATATGTGTATTAGTAACTACAGATCAAAACTGAACTTTGTCGGATGGCACAATGTGATAATTCTCCAATATGTCTTTCTGGTCCTAATATTAGTTTTAAGACCAAGAATATCATTCATCGTAGTTAATGATGAATAGGATAATTCAGACATTTTAAGGAGTGTATTACAATTTGTCTAGCACATTGGCAAACTATTCCTGTTTAGGAAATATCATGATCTGCTATTTGTGGTTACCTCACTATACTGAATTTAATCGTCATCAGTTTACATCATTCAGACTATATGTTCAATATGTAGGTTCTCCTATTTAGTCATAGTTTAAATGAAGAACCCTAAAATGGACATCGATATTATACCATAACAGTTTTCAATATGAAGTAAGTAAGAGATAACAGTTGGCAGATAAGGAGTCAAAGTCCATGGATCTATTTTGTTCTGATCAGTATTAAGAACAAAATCACTGTTACAAATTCAGTCCTTCTCTACCCTCACTTTATTGTATCTGATAAAAGATTAATGTCATTATTTCTTGTGATTTTGATGATGGAAGGGGTAGCATAGTTTTATAGAGAAGATAAAGCCTACATTCAAGGGCTTCTTTTATCAGTGGTGGTGATGGTGGTAGTTTGTTGTAGTTGGTCTGTGACAAGACAATTCCTGTTTTGTTTTTAAAGGTTTAGTGCTTGAATACTGCCAATTCTGCATGAACAAATGCTGACAAAATAAAATGAGCCCTAGTTTTAACAAGACTCTAATTATAACCAGTCTGAGTTGGTTCAGGCTGCTATAAGAAAATGCCACATACTAGATAGCTTATAAACAACAGAAATTTATTTCTCACAGATTTGGAGTTTGGGAAATCTATAATCAAGTTTCCTATAGATACAATGCCTAGTGAAGGACAGTTTCTTGGTTTCTAGAAACAGCACCTCCTCACTTTGTCTTCACATGATGGAAGGGATGAAGTAACTCTCTGACATCACTTTATAAGTCCACTAATCCCATTCAGGAGATACTAGCCTCATAATCTAGTTACCTCTAAAAGACCCTGGGGGTTAGGATTTTAACATAAGAATTTTAGAACAAAAACATTTGAACCATAGAATAACTCAATGACCCTCCATTAATAAAATTACTTTTGTGTTTATGAAAAAATGCCTATCAGAAACAGTATGAATCCATAATTAAGTAATTTCTCCAACAACAACAACAACAAAAGAACTAATTTGACAATATTCAAGGAAATTGTGTCTGGAATTGAATGGATTGCTTAGATTTGTCCAAGTCCTTAATTGAACCTTCAGAAACTCTATGCTGTAAATAGTTTCACCCAGCATGCCCAGCTGCTTAAGGACAACCAGAGAAACAAACTACTTGTGGCACAGGACCTCGCACATCTGTCACTTTGTAATATTCCAATTGAAATTCATTTCTGGCATGCTCCTCTGTTGCTGTCCCTTACTTCCTGCTGAAAGCTTATCCCACTTGTTGGCATTTACTCTGGAGTTTAAATTTCTCTCCAAGAAATGCTTACTTCCTTAACTCTGGGTTTTGTTTAAGTCTGATTCACCAGTCTATACACAATGACAGCCTTCCCTTCTCCATGAAGCCATGTAACCAGATGGAATCCATTTTCCAGACATTCTCACTGACCTGGAATTCAAAGAACAGACACTCCTCTCCCTCCTCCAAAAAAATGCTTTCTGAGCCCTCACCACCTTCTCTATGTTCTCATAGCTACATTGGCTGATGTCTCTGGGATCAGCCCCAATAAACAGAACCTATGCAGAAGCTCAGAATCTGGCCAACAGATGGGGGCCTGCTTCCCATCTCAGATGGGAACAAAACAGGGCATCTTTCCCCTTCTGTTCTTCCTATGGCCCTTCTCTGTTTTCAGATCAACCATATCTTCTCTTTTACTACTTTGTTAGGATAGAACTCATAATATGCATAAACACAGGATAAAGCACAGGAGGAAATTTTTTGCTAAAAATCGCACTCTAAGTGTTTTGAAAAAGAAGATTCATTCAGTGAGGAAATATAAATATAATTAAAGACTTAAAATGTAGGTACTGTGCCTGCATATACATTTGTCTTCATAATGAGTAAATGCAAAAGATATTTTATTCACCCTCCTGTTACATAGTTAATTGAGCTTGAGATAATTTAAAAATATTGTATTTACCAAATGTCATGTATATATAAATATAATTGCTGAGTATAAGTTTGAGTTCTATTATCATATTATCATTACAGAAAAACATTATCCAGGATTGCCTACTTTTCTTTCTTCTATGAAAACAATCATAATTAAGTTTGCCCATGTAGGCACTTCATAAAAAGATTGTTCATCATTTGCATGGTTTAAGTTATACCTACGTAACCAACTGGTAAGATACTTCCTTCTTCCACTTTACTTTTGAACTTTAATTACTGTGGATAGTGAAATTTTATGTCTGTTTTCAACTAGACTTTTATTATTTACTGAATCTAAAATTTCTGGACAGCCTCTTTTTAAAAAATGCAAAAAATTGCATGTAAGATTACGCAAAACTTTAAACATGTGCAACTCTTCCAGAATGAGGTAAACTTCAATCATTTTCCTCTATAATCTAAAACAGATGATTATATCAGGGCAAAGGAAAAATGATGCATACCTTAGTGCCAAAGAGATAAAAAGGCTAAATAAACCACTATGGCTTAATACATCAAAATTTTATAAAATTTTACATATTCTTTGCTATCTTAATGTGAAAAACTCCTGTAACATTTTATGAGAATAAATGGTCATTAGAATATGTGTATAAATCAATGCTTTAATCATCCATCTTGAGTCTGCTAATCCGGCAGACAAGTAAATATAGACCAATAGAGAAATTCTTTGAGAAGAAATTCAAAGGATTTAAAGCACTAGAAATAAGAAGGCAGTTTCATAATGGTTAAGCTAATCAAGTGCTGAAGCTTTGTTGTCTGGATAATATGAAGTGTGTCCATTAGACAATACACAGTAGATTAAAAGTCCCATCATTTGTGGATTGAAGTTGTGTCATCAGTGAGATTCAATGTGTGACCAAAATACTGGATTTCCTGAATTTCATGGTCCTTGATCAACTGCAGATGACTAACCCATTGTGGCAGCAACGCTACATTCAGGCTTATACTCTTTTTTGAGAATATGGCCATTAGTAGAAAAAACTTTCTTTTATAATATGTATTCCAGTTTTTAATACTTTGGGAAGTTTAAAATATTGCTAATGAATATTGAAGAGGACACAGATTACAAAAAATAAAAAGGTGGACTTTTAACATAATGTATTATAATAGGAAAAGTAACACTGATAATATGTTCTTTTTATTATTGTTACCATTATTGGTACATTTGTTAACTGATATATACACACACACATACATATATATATCTCCTGAAAATGCTTTAAAAATTCACCTGGTTTGAAAAAATGATACTCTTAAGTTTAAAATGTCTTGAATCTCAAAAAATCAGAAGAGAAATGAAATCCTTTTTCATTCTTCCTGGAATGAGATAAAAATTAAGAAATTAAGCCTGTATAAAATCTGCTTATAGAAGATAAAGGTAGAGATCCCACATCTGAATCAAATTTCAATCCACTCCTAAGGCAATCCCGAAACAGTCAGCCATTGAAAACCCTATGAGGGTCGCTATGAGTCGGATACCGACTCGATGGCACCTAACAACAACAACAACAAATGAAAATTTAATAATATGGATATGTAGAACCAGGTTGTTTAACAAACCAAAAAGCACATTGTTGCTACAGATAATGAACAAGATAGAGCAGTATAAGGTGGTACTAAAGAGGTGGGTAGTAGACAGTCCAAGCAAGTTAGGCTATGTTAAGGAAGTGTTGGCTTTTATCCTTAAGCAATGTGAAGGCATTGATATATTCTGAACACAAGTGATGATCAGATTTGACTTTTGAAAAGCTTACTCTACAGCGTGGTATAGAAGGGGAATGGCAGGTGCACCTGTCAACAAATGGAGAGCACTTAGAAGCTATTGGAATCATCAGGATGATGGCAATTGGTCTGGGAAATGATGATGGAAATTGGGAGAAGCTTAAGAATTTGAGAATATTTCAGAAATAAACTAGGTAGGATGTTATCTCAGTATGCAGTATGTGAGGAAAAAAAGGCATCAAGATTTGTGGAACTGCATGAATGGCAGTGTCATTCCCTGGCATAAGGACACAGGGTAGGCACTGGGGTCTGGGTGATCATCCCAAGTTTAGTTTTACACATTTTGGTCCAGAAAGATTTATAGAAACATGGAAGAAGAAATAATAAGAAAAAAATGTGCGTGAGTGCTGGGGGGGGGTGCATTTTCCACTAATGTTTGGTCAGGGAAAATGCATTTGTCAGGAATGACTTTATACAATAAACTACATATACGGATAAAATCACCTGGGTAAAAATAAATAATAAAAAGTCTTTATGTAACTGCCATCCATTAATGGCCAAAAAAGTCTGAGATAACAAAAAAGGCATTGAAGGAAGTTGATAGATGTAGAGATACAACCAGGATAACACAATATCCTGGAAGGCAACAAGAAAAACAAATCATGAAGAAAAAAAGTAGTTATGCTAGAGAAAACTGCCGAAAGTCAAGTATAGTGAGTAAGGACTGAAAATTCCATTGGATGTAGATATATGAGTCATCAATTCTCCTTTCATAAACTAATTTTAACCTGGATCATCATTGAAAACGTAAAATAAAAGGTGGAGTTTGAAGAGACATCTTCTCTAAATTACATATAATAAAGATTATCATAACCTAGAAAGTTAAATAGAAGAGAATGATATAAACCACAGTATTATTACTGTATTATTAGATACAGCTATGTATGGTTTGACCATATGCGCAGATATTTAGTCTTTGACATTTGGCTCTTCAATGTGAACCTCAAATCAATCATTTTAGTACTCTGTTAAGATGTTTTCTATCTCTGAATGACATAGCTCAAAAAACAAAGCCTAGACTCTCTATGCTTGAAGTTAATCTCATCCAGTGCATTTTCCATATCATGGATTAGTATATCAGCTCTGTAATTTTCAGTCAACACAGTTTTGTGTCTTCCATTTCTTTCTTCATTATGGTCGTATTTTCCTTTGAATGCTTCAGCATATTTGTAATAGAAGTTCCAAAATTCTTTTTTTGCTGAAGAGCTGATATGAAGTTTGACTTAGACAAGAGGAATTATTACTGCATGTCTATTATACAGCATGGTGATTGCAACTAATAACACACAGTGTACTTGAAAATTGCTAAAAAAAATAGATATTAAGTGTCCTCATCACAAGAGGATAAATATGTGAGTTGATGAATACTTTAGTTTGATCCAAATATTCCAGAATGTATGCATGTATCAAAACATTGCTGTATATCTCATAAATACATACAATCAAAAATAATAATGCAGAAGTCAAAAACATCTTTGCTGCTACTAACAACTCAGTCACTTCTGATTCTGCTTGTATTATCTAATTTTCCTTCTTGTTATGTGTTTCTTTGCTGTTTTTTTTTTCATATGAATGGATTTTAGGCATTGTGATTGTCATGTTTCAAATTAATTTTATTTTCTTCACTTGAAACTGATATTTTCAAGAAATTCAGTTTTTCTTCAGTTGAAATTTGTTGTTTCACTAAATGTAGCTTGAACTTAGCAGAAGGCATGATGATTTTGGATGCTCTGAGCATTCTTCAGGGTGTCTCTATTCAGACTGAATGAAATGTGGACATCTTCCAAGTACCCAAGTGTGGATAATTTTTACCTTATAGTTTTACAGGAATTTTTCCTCTGCTTGATTTCACAAAGTTTAACACTGCCACATGTGCAAAAGAATATTCAGCCAAAGATTCAAGGGCACTTCATGCATGTTTCTTGCCATATTCCTATCTCTTCACTTTTTGTGTTGCAAATTTTAGGTGTTCCAATTTTGTTCAATTTATACATTTCCAAATAAATAAAGTCCATGTGCTTTGTTCTTATTACCCTACCTGCGACACAGAGCAGAAAACTGCTTCCTAGTGGCAACCTGGGGAAATTATTGTAGAGTAGACCTTGTTTAATCCCTTTAATCAAGGAACTTATTTCTGCAATTCTTATCTCCATCTCTGAAAATAGTATTTTAACAATTGTATCTAATTCTCTTTTTTTATTATGTAAATGCTAGTTATATACTTGGGAGAAGGACCTGGAAACCCACTCCCAAAAATCAATCCATCGAAAACCCTATGAATAGCAGAGAAGCACTGACAGTAGTGTTTCCCCTGCTGCATGTAGGCTCACTGTGAGTCGGATACTGACTTGCCGGCACTTAACAACAACAACAAGTTATATACTAGGCATCCTTTTTATGACCAAATATATGGAAGTCCAATTATATATAGCATTTTTTTGAAAATAAGAATATTCTGCACTTAGAGGTATTTGGTGTTGGCTAGACTATGAAGACCTCAGAAGTTCTGGTTGTCATCCAGAGACCCCAGAAAATATAGAACTAAACCAACTGCTCATATTTTGGAAAGATTTTTCTAGAAACACTGATGAGACCAATTATAGAATCTTCCAAAATATAGAATCACACACATTACATGACTAGCAGAAGTTAATTTACCTGCTACTTTTGGACAGTGGAGGACTGGGAGGTGTCAGCTCAAACAGGCTTTTTTTTTTTTTTTTTTTTTTAATGCAGTACTGAGGGTTGAACTCAGGGCCTCGTGCTTGCATACTTTGCAAGTGCTGGACTACTGATCTGGACCCGAGACCATTTTTATTTCACAGTTTTGAGATGTTGTTGTTGTTGTTAGGTGCGGTCGAGTCGAGTCCGACTCATAGCGACCCTATGTACAGCAGATCGAAACACTTGCCAATTCTGTGCCAGGCAAACAATCTTATTTATGTTTAAGCCCATTGTTGCAGACACTGTGTCAATTCATCTGGTGGAGGGTTTTCCTCTTTTGCGTTGACCTGCCACTCTTCCAAACATGATGTCCTTCTCCAGGGATTGTTCTCTCCTGACTACATGTCCGAAATATGTAAGACGCAGTCTGGCCATTTTTGCTTCCAAGGAGCACTCTGGTTGTACCTCTTCTAGGACAGATCTGTTGGTTCTTTTGGCAGTCCATGGTATAT
>VMDO01017418.1:0-44955 GCA_007922755.1 Pedetes capensis | reverse complement strand
ATGGCCAAGATCAATAAAACAAACAACAACAAATGCTGGCGAGGTTGCGGGGAAAAGGGAACACTTTTACATTGTTGGTGGAGCTGTAAATTGGTGCAACCACTGTGGAAATCAATATGGAGGTATCTTAAAAAACTAAAAATAGATCTACCATATGACCCAGCTATAACACTATTGGGAATTTACCCAAAGGGAGATGAGTCATCATACCACAGAGACACCTGCGTCTCCATGTTCAATGCAGCGCTTTTCACAATAGCAAAGATATGGAATCAACCAAAGTACCCTTCAACAGAAGAATGGATAAAAAAGCTATGGTATATGTACACAATGGAATACTATTCAGCAATCAAGAAAAATGAAATAGGGTCATTCGCAGCAAAATGGATGGAATTAGAGAAAATTATTTTAAGTGAACGAACACGAGCTCAGAAAGAGAAACAACACATGTTCTCACTCATATGAGGGAGCTGTTTCAAAAATACAAGAAGGAAAAATCCTACTCAAAGGTCAGATCATAATAAAAGGGGGGGAGGGAAGATAAGAATGATGTCAATATAAATGGACTAGAAATCGCATGTAATTGTTCAAACAAGATAAAAACAAAGAATGCTACAGGAAAAGTTTCTATCTTGAACAGAACTGGAACCCAAGGACATATAGAAAAATACTACTAAGTAAAAGATAGAGAAGAATTGGATGGGAAACTTAGATGGGAAGGGGGAGGGGGGGAACCATAAGGGAGGGTAAGGGGTAACCTATATGAATAATGTTTATCAAATTGCATATATGAAAATTGTCACAATGAAAATCATGTCAGAATGAATCACATTATGATGTACATTAAAAATTTCTAATAAAAAAAAGAAATCAAAATCCTAACAGAACTGATGGCTAAATAACACTAGGTATTTAATTTTGATTCTTATAAAATTGTCCAAAACAGTTCAAGCAATTTCAAGCCTCCTCCTGGCATTAACTGAGCCAAACCGACAGGTGCTCTTCTAGACACCTTCTAGACATTGTCTTAAAGGTTGCCCTCGATGTCAACACCCAGCTAACAGCAAGGGAAGGCACATATGTGGGAAAGTTTTGACGCCAGGTGTAGAGGTGGAGGAAGTCCATTCTACTCTATCTGCATTGGTTATTTTTATTGTCACTATGACAACCTGCTAGAAACACCTTCAGGGAGAAAAGATTTATTTTAGCTCACAATGTCAGAGGATTCAGTCCATCATGACAGTCCGTGTTATGGAGAAGGGCAGCCCACACCAGAAAGTCCCGAAGCAGAAAAGGGAGGATGCAGGAATCAGCCAGGGCAAGGTGGGGCGCTCACATGGGTACACCCAAGTGACATACTTCCTCCAGTTAGGTCCCACCATCTATTTTTCACCACTTCCCAATAATCCCACCATTTTATGAATCCATCAAGGGATTAAGGCATCCATTATGACAGAGTTCTCATGATCTACTTGTCTCTGGAAACACCCTCACAGACAAACTCAAAGGTATGCTTTGTTACTCTCCTAAGCATTTCCTAATCAAACAAGTTGACAATTAAGATTAACTATCACAGCATGCTATTGTAGTATCAACTTCCTGAGAGAGTAAAAACTACGGTATAGCTGCATTTCCTAGAAGAAAAGAAAGTTGGTTTCCATGATCATGGTAAGTCTCTGACACCACGTTCTTAAAGCCAATTTTCAGATTCCTCTTCCTTTTTGGGTTGAAGCCCCAAATTTCAGGTGAAAGCAAATGAAAGTGCCTAGGATCCTTAGTTATTTGGTTTCCTACCTAGACATTTTCGAAGAGTGCTAATTATGCCCAATTATGGTGCATAGTTGTTAGCAGGTTTGGTGAAACGAAAATTTTCCTTCAACTTCATCAATCAGGTTTCTGTTGTAAGATAGACGTTTCTTCCCCATTGGCCAAGTCAAATTTATATTTTGCCAACAGAATGCACATCACCAAAGAGTCATCTCTTATTGTGACAAGTTGTTGTTGTTGTTGTTAGGTGCTGTCGAGTCAGTACCCGACTCATAGCAACCCTCATAGGGTTTTCAATGGCTGACTGTTTAGGGATTGCCTTGGGAGTGGATTGCCAGGACCTTCTCCCATTTTTGTGGTGCTGGGAATTGAACTCAGAACCTCAGAGACTACAACGCAGCGCTCTACCAACTGAGCTAAATCCCAGCCCTATTGTGACATAACCCTTTCTTAATATGTGCTATCATTTGGACATGGTTGAAGTGAGTTCTCTAAGAATTTATGTGTGGGAAGCTTGGCTCCCAGTGTGGCAATATGAAGATGTGGGAATCTTTAAGAGGTGGAGTGTAGTGAGAGGTCATTGAGACTATTGTCCTCAGAAGGGCTTAATGTAGTGTTTGTGGGTCCCAGTGATTTCCTGTGGAAAAGAGTTGTTGTAAAGTGCCAGCCTGATCCTTCTCTGTGCTGTGGCATCCCATTTGACCACTCCCCCTACTTCTGTCTCCCCATGTGATCTGTCCCTGTCATACATACTCCACCTGATGCCATCTGCCACAATGTGATGTAGGCAAAAGAACTCTCATTAGAGCCTGACTCGGGCTCTTTGGACTTCAACCTCCAAAACTTTGAGTTTAAATAAATCCTTTTTGTTTACCAGTTACCCAAGTTCAGGTTTTTTTTAATAGAAATATAAAACAAATTAATGCACTGTGATAGTAAAGTATTCCTATACTTTTTTCTTTGAAGTTCTTTAAATTTTTTATGCATATGGTACATCTTCAAATGATTCAGTACTAGATATTTCTCCTCTCATTGAATAGAACCACTTATTCACAATTTTCTCCTTTATTTTCCTTTATTTGTGTTCCCTTAGAGTGTTATTTTTGTAGTGCTGTGGTTTAGCTCAGTTGGTAGAGTGCTGCTCTGTGTTCTCTGAGGACCTGGGTTTGATCCCAAGCACCACAAAAATGAGAGAAGGACATGGCAATCCATTCCCCCAAGCAATCCTGAAAAGTATCAGCTATTGAAACCCCTATGAGAGTTGCTATGAGTTGGACCCAACTCCACAGCACCTAACAATAACCACAGGGTCGTATTTTAATTCCTCCTTACTCATATTAGGTTGATTCATCCTATTCAGAACATTTTCTTTCAATTCATGCTTTTTATTCCATCCTTTATAATAATTCCTTATGGTTTTTGTTCCCATCTTAAGATAGAACATGGAAATATTGTAGAGGTGATGTGATTTTCAGTCTAATCATGAAAACTAGCCTGAATTGATACTCACATAGTTGTGATAGCAATTCTATTCAGAAGGTAAGTAAATGAAAAAATAAAGACTTGAATTATGGAGAAATACTTTATAAAAGGGAATAAAATGAGTGCCTTAGTCC
Source organism: Pedetes capensis (assembly GCA_007922755.1). Taxonomy (NCBI): domain Eukaryota; kingdom Metazoa; phylum Chordata; class Mammalia; order Rodentia; family Pedetidae; genus Pedetes; species Pedetes capensis. Next base: position 41,572 of record VMDO01017418.1, on the reverse strand, counting down.
ATTTCTTGTTGCTATAACAAAATACCTGGTTGCTTTGTGCTGAAAGATGTATATTTAGCTCGAAATTTTTGAGCATGAAATCCAAGATTGGGTTGCCCCCATCTGCTCAGCCTCGATGAAGGCCTCTGGCTACATCACCATGGGATAGGTGGGATCATGTCAGAAATGCATGTTGGAAGGATGAAAGGGACACATGGTGAGATGGGAGAAAGAGACAGGGGCGGGGCCAGATTAACTCTTCCATAACCACCTGCTCCTGAGGGAATTGGGACATTCCCAAGACTCAACTCACTCCCCAAAACCAGCATAACCTAATCACTTTCCATCAGGCCCTATTGCTTAAAGGTTCCAAGACTTTAACCTGGCCACACTGGGGACCAAGTTCCAGCACATGAGTCTTTGGAGACAAAGCATCTCCAGACCACAGCAATGAGTCACATTGATGAGGGAGAAAACGTTAACAGTCTTTGGTGGGAAGAAGAGTAGTCAGGAAAGAGTTAAAGGTATCTCTGAAGTTTAAGTCTGAGTAAATCAGCTGGGGAAATCAGAAAGAAATATTTTAGAAATAAATACATGCATTCAGTTTTAGGATGTGTGTGTATATGTATTAAAGGGGATGTAGATAATAATCACACTGACATTTTCAAAAGTAATTTTCTGTAAGAGTATATTTTTGCTCTCGAGCACCTTCTTCAACCCATGCTCTCAGCAGCAGATACATTAGTGACTTTCCCAGGTAATTTGTTTATGCGAAGGAAATAGGTTTTTTGCTATCACTCCCCCAAAGCACAGACACAATGTACACACATATTACATGCACTCAGTCTTCAGTAGATTTCCTTCAGTAAGTCCAGGTATTGGAAAGAACAGCACATCCAGACAGGAAGCACAGCCCTCCTGAAGTATCTGACCAGGACTCCAGATCTGCCGGTTCCATTAATTGTCAAGGCAACACTATACACTCCAGAGTCTCTAGGCTTCCTCCTACTCACTGAGAAATGAAAACAACAATGGCTATTATTACTCCATAAGCTTGAGAAAATTGTATTACCAAGTGAAGATTAAGTTAAGTTCTAACCAGACAAGAGTCTTGACAAAGGCTAGTTTACAGAAAGAATTAGCAAGGGATGTTTTTCCCATTTTCTCTCTGACAAATGCCTAAATACTAAAAAGAATATATTCAACCAAAACAACACACACACACACACACACACATGCACATACACATGCATACACACACCCATTCTACTATCAGTTTTGAAAATGTGGTATTAACGATGCATTAACAAAGACAATATTTCAAGAACAGTTGAAAGGAAATGATTTGGGGCACATACATTACATAGCAAGCTGTGTTACATGAACATAAGGAATATTTAGGAAATATTAACTACATAATAATTGTTGTCAAAATATGGGAAGGAAGAGAACACAGCATACTGAACCAAAGGTTTTCTTATTGCATTTGCTTTTCTAAAGCTGTATAGTCACACATTTGTGATTGCAGGAAAAGTGATAAGAGTCTAAAAGGGAAGACAGAAGAAAAGGGAAGGAAGAAAAGAAGGGAGGATGAAACCAGGTATTTAGATATATTTGGTATTTTCTTATGATTATATTTAAAAGCTTTTCATAAGGAATTTCTCAATGTATATAAAGAAGGATAAAAGAGAAAGAGGGAGAGAAAGGAAAGAAATGGAAACAAAGAAGAAAATCATTGTCAAATCCTGATGCCTTGTGATTTGCCATTTAGCATTCAAATCAGACTGACATTTCTCTGAATCCTGCTCTACAAACTAAACAGATAAATTTCACTGATATCATAGGGAAAAAAGGGCAAGTAGAGTCTACCTCTTTCTTCTCATGTCTTCTTACTGGGACATAGAAAAAGTGCAGTTAATGAAAATCAGCAGTGGCTAGAACTACAAGGTTTAGATAGTCATGGAAGTCATGGAGATTTATATAGATTATGAAATATAAACTTATTGTAGAATATGTGGGCTTATGCTACAAGAGTTTCTTTATGTAATGAACATTCTTTAAGAGTGAGAATATTATTGTCATGGTGATTCTGATGATTCCAGGTAGAGCTCTGCACAGATTTCAGGATACTTGTCTTGGTCCTAAACTATGGATGCCTTTTCTTCAAATCTCAATCCACTAGTGATTATTAAAAACAAATAAACATGTACTTTACAATATCCAATTGTCAAATATATTGAGAGTTTCTAAAACTGTTGTTGTTGTTGTTAAGGGCCATCCTTTGGGTCCGACTCATAGCGACGCAATGTACAAGAGAAGGAAACACTACCCATGCCCATGATCTTTTTCATGTTTGAATTTCTAAAGTATAAACTTGTTAACCTGGAGAGCTAATTTTCAAGCTTGCTCCTGTCATGATCATATTATCATTGATTGGTAGCAAAATGTAGTAGTAGTAAAATGTTCTGGAAGAATGGGCAGAGAAATGAGGAAAAAGAGACAGAAAGCCCAGGCCAACTTGATTCAGGATTGATTTAGTATACTTTATAGGAAGCAGAGGGGAAACATTGACAATGAGCATCACATGTTTGTTTGGTTTTTTTTGACAGTACGTGGGTTTAACTCAGCGTGTCACATATACTTTCCAAGTGCTCTACCACTGGGCTGTATCCACAGCCCATTTTTTAATTTTTATTTTGAACCAGGGTCTCACTAAGTCACACAGGCAGCCTATGCCCTTGAACTTGTGATCCTCCTGCCTCTGCCTCCTGAGTCACTGGGATTACAGGCATGTACCTCCAAGTCCTGCCTATTTGGTTCTTCATTACCATATTATCCACAGATTTCTCACTCTAATATTTTCCATAAATGTTAAACATTTTATCATCCACTTAGCAACTTAAATCATTCTTTCACTAGGAACTAATACTTGCTGGTTCTAGTTCTCACATTTTTCTTCAAGCGTTCCCTGTAATCTGTATTTCTGGTCTCAGTGTTGGTTTATACCGAGTGTCTACTTCTCGGCTCAGCAATATTGATCTTGTGGTTTAAGTACAGACATTTACTTTAGTTTTCTAAACAATTTTGATTTAGAGTTTTGAAAACATTTTGTTGGTTTTCTTTCTTGATACAATGCACTTCTCTCAAGTTCAAGTTAAAGAAATACAGAATTAATCATCCCATTCCACAGGCCTTTCAGAGGCAGCCTGCATTCCACAGGATCCCCTCTAAACAATAAAACTCATTGTCTCTTCAGAGTCTTATGAACTTCTCCAGGTTTCAGTATTAAGGCACAGCATGGTTACTCAAGGTATTTGGCTTGCATTTTTTATTAATAAAAACACTACCTATACTGAAAAGAGACTTATTCTTATCTCAGAAAGAGCCAGGTCCACTCCATAGATATATCTGTGCCTTCAATGAAATTTTTAAGATTCCTATTTTGGGGTCTGCCTATGAATCTATTCCAAGGCTATATCCTGATATCCAAGTGGTACCTGGATTTAAATAATCCAAATATATTAAAGACTCTTCCATGTTTTGCACTAAGATCAATAACATCTTTAAAATTATATAAACTCATTGTTATTACATGCTGTGGAGTCATGTCTGACTCATAGCCACCCTCACAGGGCTTTCAATGGCTGATTGCTTTGAGATTGTTTCAGGAGTGGGCTCCCATGTCCTTCTCCTATTTTTGTGATGCTGGGGATCAAAATCAGGGCCTCAGAGACCACAGAGCAGTGCTGTACCAACTGAGGTAGGAACTCATCAAAATGACATGTAGTTGGTATGTACAAGAATGCATAGGTAAAATATCACTTGTGGAAGTACTAGGTAAAATTTCCTAGCAGGAATTAGCATCATGTGTTGGATTCATCATTTCCTGAGTAAATGCTTTTTCAAACCTTTGCTATTTAGATAGGTGTTATGATTTGAATCTAAACCCCAAAAGTCATATGTCTGGCTGGTGGTACTGTCCTGGCTATTGAACTTTGGGAGGTTGGACCTACTTTCCAGAAGTAGGTCACTGGGGATGGGATTTTGGAGGTAATCCAGGGACTCCTGGTCTGATAATCTCTCTCTACTTCTGATCTGCCATGACGTGAGGTCATCTGCCACAGCCCTTGCTGCCTGCCCCATTGCCCTTCTGTCTGGCCTCTGTGGACTGTAATTCTTGAAACTGTGGGCCCCAGTAAATTGATTCTCCCATATGTTTGTTTCTGTCAGGTATTTTGCCACAGTGACATGCAAGCTGACTAACACAATATATATGTTTATTTTTGTGTGCTTCAAAAATTTTAGAGGAAAAAATTCTTTATTAATGTACAATCTCACTGGCTAAATTCATTTGAGACAACTTTCTGAGACTTTATTATTAAGAGTAGTGTAAATGCATGTTAAGTATGAACCGGGGAAGTCTCAAATCTTCAGAAATTCAATTTTTTAATAGTATGACCCGAATTATCTCAGAAAAAGCCTCATTACCATTCTAAGGGAGCATCCTCTTCTTCCTATTTTGTAGCTTACATGTCTCAGGGCCCAATCTTTATTGTCTAGTGCACTGCATTTACATTTTTACTTATACATAACATGGTAACAACTACATTTTTCATATCTAATTTCATAACAAACTCTGCTCATCTTATTTCTTCCCTGTAGGGCTCTTCTCACAACTCTCTTAAGTCTGTAAGTACTCATCCTTAAATCTAGCATAAAGCACCACACATTCTAGGTAGTCTTTTTTAGTATACTTTATAGGAAAAAGCCACTAGACTGTTAAAATATTTTTACTTCTTTTGCAGTATTAGCATTTAATTGTTTACATGATTGATTTTGCACACCAGACTGCAAATTGCTTGTGTGCAGAAGACAGGTCTAACTCATGGTTCTATTGCCCAAGCTGCTGAGTGCTCACCAGTTCACTCATTTCTATAATATAAAAATAGGTCGAATTAATTTTAAAAAAATCTCTTGAAAAGCTACAATTGGTTGCTGAATGGCTAAGAGACTAGGCAATGGATAGATATAAGTGATTGACTGTATTTCTTAGATATAAGAATATGCAATAACAAATCAATTTCAGGTGGAAGAACTTGCAAAGACTGGCTGTGGTATGTTTAATTTTAATTTAAGGTATTTGCAGACACTCGACAGCTAAGGCTAATTTAAACAGGCTTTGGTTTAAAAGTATAATTTAGCTACAGTAAGATGAGCAACAGAGAAAATGAGTGTGCTGTAATAACTATAGTGATCTTCTGACACTTATTTATGCATCTCTCCTGGCTGGTAGAAGGATTTGGCTCTGAGTTTCCTAGCAACACTAATGTGCACATGTGAATATGTTCATGTAAATAGCAGATGCAATGGATAAACTTTCCATTCTCTCATTGAAAGGACAGCTTGAATTTCCAGACTTGACTGATACTAAACCAATATGTTCCAAAATTGCTTCCACAAAGTGTTGGTTGGGTGGATGACATCATATAACCTTTCAGAGGAGTCCCTGAATTGTTATTGTGACAGAAGTCCAGCTGTGGAAACCTGGTGTTGTTTCATTCTGTATATGTTGCCTGAGTAGAGTTTGGTAGGTTTCAGGGGAACTACTTACACAAAGGGCTGGGATTTAGCTCAGTTGGTAGAGCACTGCACTCCAGTCTCTGAGGTCCTGAGTTCAATTCCCAGCACCACAAAAATGGGAGAAGGGCCTGGCAATCCACTCCCAAGGCAATCCTGAAATAGTCACCATTGAAAACCCTATGAGGGTCCCTATGAGTCGGATACTGACTTGATAGCACCTAACAACAACAACAACAACATTTACACAAAAATATCTGGTATGAATACATTTGTCTGTTGTTAAGTGCCACAGAACCAGGTCTGACTCATAGCAACCCTATGTATAACAGAAAGAAACACTCCCTGATACTGCACCATGCCCAGAACTATGTCAATGTTTCTCTGTTATTTGCAAAGTTTTCAATGGCAAATTGCTTCAGGATTGTATCAGAAGTGGGCTGTCTGGTCCTTCTCCCATTTTTTCAGTGGTGGGAATTGAACCCAGGGCATCAGAGAGTGCACAGCAGTGCTCTACCAACTGAGCTAAACCCTAGCCAACTAGTACGAATACATAGATCAGCAAATAAATAGATTCCATTTTGAAAGGGAAATGAAATTTTGGTCTAAAATTCCTTTTTCCCCTGGGGTTTTTCATAATCTTTTCTGCAACACTCAGTCTAAATGAGTCATGTATCATTATATTTATGAAGACTACCGGGTTACTTGTAGCATTTGTAGATGGACTCTGATGATTATTAACTAAGAGAGTCAAGTTTGATTTTCAAATTTGGACCAATGGGGTATTGATTATCCTTGGTTATGTAGAAGTACTTAAATCTTTATAGGAAAATATATACTCAGGTGAATGTAGTAAGAGTAAAATGAACAATAGAAAGCAGCATCCTGCCCCTTATTTAAAAAGTCATTTTGAATAATGGATTACATTACAAAGTTGTGACAAACAATTGTCAGGATAAAATCTGGTGACGTGCATAAAACCACTTTGGCACACTGAAACTTGGCGTGGAATTCAAAAATTTAGGGACACAGGGTAACGTTCCAACTTAGCTCTTATTTGTAAATTGTGTTGGTCATAACAAGATCTAATCTTAAGAGTAAATAGAGTATCAAAACAGCATAGTGTAGAGTAGGCATCCAGCCAATGTTAGAATTCTGTTTCCTATTATTCCCTCTCATCCTTATTACATGAGGCCTTGAAGTTTTGCAAATTTCTATAAAACATAAAGTGTTAATGGAGGTGGAATCATTAGTAGGTAAGAAATGACCATTTCAACATATGTATTATTAAAAAGTAACTGGCTTACTTTTTGAAATTGACCAAACACACTTATATGTATTCACTAATTTGGATCTCCATTAAATCAAAACAGAAAAATACCACTGCTAATATTATGTATATGTATTTGTTAACAATCCACATTATATCATTCTCCATTCTCTTACAATAAATTGTTTCTAATATAAAATTTAAAATATTCATAGAAAATATGGCATTACATCACCACATTTTAAAATTTGCTTGTGGGGCCAATAGTACAATATGCTACTTTTATGTTTTCCTAAGCACGTCATTGAAACCTTGGTCATTAAGTCATTTAACCAACACTTTTAAAAAATACTAATTTTCTATGAAGTAGGTACTGCTTTCTGCATCAGAGAATACCCCAGGAGAGAGAAGTGTACAGTAGTTTTTGCAGCTCTAGTGTGATATTGCCTGGTCCAAATCCTGGCTCATCTCTTCCATTTTAGATAAACAGTGTCCTTTTTCAGGTGACAGACCCCTCCAGTTGTTCCTGGGAAATGCTCAGTAGTAAGATCTATTTTAACAGGAGAAAATATTACTTTTAGTGCTATATTTAAGACCTTAGGAAAATGCACAGAGTTTTGGTGATTTGAGTGGGTTCAGATCTATATTATGTTACTTAATGTTTTCCACACTTTTGGGGGTAGTTTTCTAAGACAATAATAAAGAAAAATAGTACAGGCAAACATAAATTGCACAAAACGCAAGTGTTTCAGGATAACCAAATTGCACATCTTTCAATTTAGATAAAATATACTTAATACCAATAATTGGATATTGTACATCTACATTATTCTTTTTTGTTTGTGAAATAAATGTAGTGGAGCGTCACTGAGGAATTATAGTCAATATTAGTGGAGAATCACTCAGTAAATATCTGTTCCTGAGTTTTAAACATGATCCATCAAACACACCATATGTTCAGTTTATCAAGAGTCACAAGGAAAATATCTAAAAACAGATTTCCAGGTCTCTGGCTTAAATATCAAATAAGCTTTTTCAAAGGAAGTCATGAAATGAAGAATTTTGACAAGGTTTCTTTTGTTCTAATAACTTTGAGAAAGTGGAAACTTTTGCCTTTCAAAGTCAATTCATGGTAAACAGCAGCAGGTGGTGGATGAGGTGACTCTAATTTAACAAATACAGAACAGAGTGGGTCATGTAGACAGCAATTCCTTATTTAAAAATGCCCAAATCTTTTCCATCTGCAGGGCAGAAATGTTTGAGTAATTTCACATCATTTGCTACTACATCAAGTTATGGCTGGGGCTCTCTTCTCCTTTGGAGTAACAAGTAATTTTCACCATAGTGTTCACCAAATTGTTCATACTGAACGGAGACAACAAACCTCTTTAGGTTCTAAACTGCAGAATTATTTCTTCAAAATAAATGAATCTCTTTCGAGCAACAAAAAGGATTTTGCAAAATTGTGTTCTACTACAGCAAATGGCCTTCCCTTCAGAGGGAGGACTATTTTTCCCTTCGAATGAAATCTTATTTATGATGTAGACATAGAAAAAGAAAATGAAAGTCAGGAAGTGTAGGCTGAACTTATTATATTCTGTGGTTATAAATATTTCTTCATCATAAATGAAAAAGTTTTAAACAATGTTACTTAGATATATTTAAGTGAAACAACCAAAATATTAAAAAGTATATGTGGCATTTATAATCAGGTAAGACGAGTCTCATGGGAGAAGGGCCTGGCAATCCACTCCCAAGGCAATCCCGAAACAGTCAGCCATTTAAAACCCTATGAGGGTCACTATGAGTCAGATACTGACTTGACGGCACCTAACAACAACAAAGACAAGTCTTAACTCAAAGTCCACATTTTACACAAATTTGGGTATTAAAATAAAATGTCTGGTTTTTTTATTGGTGTAACCCAGTGTGCATTATAATCTTTTTAAAAAATTATGATTGTTAAAGAAACTGTTTACAGCTGGGTACTGTGATGCACATCTGTAGTCCCAGTGACTTGGGAGGCTGAGGTAGGAGGATTGTGTGTTCAAGGCCCGAAGCAGCCTGTGCAAATTAGTGAGATCCTACCTCCAAAAAAATTTTAAAAGGGTGGCTGAGAGTGCAGCTCAGTGGTACAGTACTCAAGTATAGATAAAAGTAACTATTTACTGTGGATAAACAAGAAAATTATGAAAAAAGTGAAAATCCTGATACTTTACAATTCAGTGACATTCAATAACATTTTGGTTAATTGTGTTTCTATTTTTAAAAGGATCATTTTTATTATACATCTTCTCTACCCTGATTTTATGATATAAGCTGTATCTTCAATATTTTCCAAAATACATAATTATTTGATACCATTGCTATTAACACCTGCATTGTTGTTGGTGTTGTTAGGTGCCATCGAGTCGGTATCTGACTCATAGCAACCCTACATACAACAGGCAAAACATTATTGTCAGTGCATCTCTGCTGTCCATAGGGTTTTCAATGGCAGATTGATTTTTGGGAGTGGGTTGCCGTGTCCGTCTCCCAAACACCTGCATAGTATTAGTTCTTTACTAGAGTAAAAATACTTAACATGAAATCAATCTTAAATTTTTATGCATACAACAAGTAAATGTTATCTATAGGCACAATGTTCTACAGCATATCTCTAGAACTTAGTCGTCTTCCATAAGTGAAACACTATGCACGTGATATATATGCTCCCTTTCCTTCTCTTCTTCTGCTTTCCCCTTCTACTCTCTGCTTCTCTAAGCTTGACATAAATACCTCATAGGTGAAGAATCATGCAGTTTCTATCCAGCTTATCTCACTTAGTGTAATGTCCTGGTTCTTCAGTGTTGTTACATATGACAAGATTTCTTTCATTTTTTTGTTCTGTAATATTACATTGTGTGTATGTGTAGACATTTTCTTTATCTGTCCACAGGCACATTAAGCTTGTGTTCACATCTTTGCTATGGTGAATATGCTGCAATGAAAACAGAATGTGAATTTTTTTAGATCATTATTTCAATCCATCACATAGATACTCAGAATCAAGATTACTAGATTGTATGATATTCCTACTTTTAATTTATTGAAGAGGGTTAGTATTGTTTTTCCTAGCAGCTGCACATTCTCACCTTCATTTTGGTAGTATGATGTGTCACATTAATTCACTTTTCTATGTTGAACCATCTCAGCATTCCAGGAATAAATCTTACTTAGTTATTGTGTATGACACTTTTAATGTGCTGCTTAATTCACTTTGTTAGTATTTTATTTATGATTTTTGCATCTTTCTTCTCCAAGGATATTTGTCTGTTGCTATCTTTTTGTGTAGTCTTCACCTGGCTTTGTTGTCAGAGCAATGCTGGCCTCATAAAATTTATTCAGCAGTGTTCAATCACTTTCAGTTTTGTAGAAGAGATCAAGATGTTTGGTAGAAGTCAACAACCATTATTTCTGTGAATAAGATTTTTCCCTCCTTATCTCTCTCCTTCTGGAGCTATAATGCCTATGTCAGTCAGCTTGGTGGTGTCGCATAAGTCTGTAGAGCTTTCTTCATTTTTTTTTTATTCTTCATTTAGTTTTTGCCCCTCTAAGTGGATAATTGGGCTGGGATTTAGCTCAGTTGGTAGAGCGCTGCACTGCAGTCTCTGAGGTCCCGAGTTCAATTCCCAGCACCGCAAAAATGGGAGAAACGCTTGGCAATCCACTCCCAAGGCAATCCCAAAACAGTCAGCCATTGAAAACCCTATGAGGGTCGCTATGAGTCGGATACCCACTTGATTGTACCTAACAGCAACAACAACAACAACAAGTGGATAATTTCTAGTGACTTATCTTTAAGTTTGCTGATGCCTTTTTTTCTAATTGAAGTTGGCTATTGAAAGCCTTCAGTGAATTTTTTCAAGTCCATTTATTACATCTTTCAACTCTATAATTTCTGTTTGGTACTTTTCAATTATTTTCTCTTTGTTTTTATTCTTATTTTGCCTATATAATTTATTTTGACCTTATTGAAATATATATACAACTAATTGATGATGTCACATGAATTTATTAATTTTATTTTAACTTCTCTGTAAGGTAAATTTCATATCTCCATTCCATTTATAGTTTCTGTAGAATTGGTTTTTGAAGTTTGTTTTTCAATTTGTCTGCTTGGAATGTATTATTCTATTTCCTCAGTTTCCTTGAGTTTTCACTTTTTATTTGGACATTAGACAATCAAGTCAACTTCCTCAGTCTTCACTAGTTGGCTGTTCACAAGGAAATATCCTCGCCAGCCAGCATGGCCAGATATGCTGGAGGGGTGTCTCTCCTACTTTTGTGCTCATACAACGTGCTTTTCATGTTGTTGCCCTCAGTAGCTACTAGGGATCTAGAGTATGTCTGTTCTCATCAGCTCCCTAATACAGGTGAAACAGAAGCCAGTGTCTCAGTCCGTCCCCAGAAAAATCAAAATGTTGGATTTGTATAGTCTTTTCCTTTTCCGCCCTCTCTATGGGAGCTGGGGGATTCTTCTAGATCACATGAAGGTAGGTCTTAGGGTAAGATTTTATCTTGACTATCCCTGTAGGCTTCACTGTGGCTGATATCCTTCTTTCTCAAGATGCAAGGACCACTTGACTTGCATCTGGATTTCTCACAAAGGGAATTGTTCAGTGCATTATTAAGTTGGTGAGTCCATGGGATAAGGAGAGCCCAGGACTTCCTATTCTACTATGCTGCTTATTTTTAATAAATGGTGTGGCAAATTTATTTGTTTATTTGAGTGAGCATTTTTTAAATCACTAAGAATGTATTTTTTTTAAAGTCACTGGGCTAAGGGTTATAAGCACTTTATAGACACATATATCATGGTCTCAAATTGCCCCTTAGAAAGGTTGTTCCTATTTACTTTTCTGTGATCAATATATAAGAACACATATTTTACAACTTAGTCCCTTCCAAATTTTTCTAAGAAAGCTATAAATACGCAGGCAAATATTTGTATCACACAGTATCAAAATAACCATATATCCATATCATTAACATGAGCCTTTTACAGATAGAGAAAAAACAAAGGCCAAAGTCAAGCATTATATTAAATTACAAACTATTCTCTCCATATCTCCTCTAAATATCCTTTTCTCCTGTTGCTTTAAAACAGGCAAACAGTCCTGACCAATTGTGGCACTAAAAGGACTAGACTGCAGAGAAACCTGTGAGATAGATTTAAGGATAATGTTAAAAGCTATGACTCAATCTTCACCTTGTTTAATTTACCATGCTAACATAAACTTCTTGTGGAAAAACATCCCTTAACAAAAATAAGCAACAAAATTGTGTTATCTTTTTTTCTCAGTTTTTCATAAAAGTAACTGTAATCATTTTAAAAAATGCTATAGAATTCATACTGGAAACAAACCGGCAGTAGTTTGTGGCACATTTTTGCTAACTTCATAAGAGGTTGTGCATAATTTATAAGAAGCTAATTTGGTTTTGAACATAAATTTTCTGGTGGGAGGAAAACCTCTTTATTATGCATGTTTTATGACCTAACTTCTTCTGTCCCTGATAAGATGCAGGAGCATTGCACTTCCATCCTTAACTTCTTACTGTGTAGATTGTAGACCAGTAGGGACCACTGCACAAGTCTCTAGATACATGCCTGTTATAGTTGTGAATAAGCCTACTTTATTTATAATTTAATAAGAAATTAGATTAACATTTTAAATTTCTCTCTTAGGCACCTCACTTTACAACCTAATAAAAATTCTATTTACTTAATAGGTGATATTTTGGGGATCAAGTCTGTAAGGAACATTTTTGTCTTCTAGATTAAAAAAATATACATTTCCAATAGCAATACCAAATATTTTGAGCTGTAAATAAAATTCCATCTTTTGGCTTCACTGTAAGGTACATCCTTAGCCATACAGACTCTGAGATCTCTGCAAGCATTGGATGACAGTGTCACTTTGCATGTCTTTCCCTCTGCCATCGTAAATCTCCATGGATCAATGTACTTAGCATATCCAACACTCATGTATAACTGCATGGCCTTATAGGCTAGGCCTGGTGTGCCTAAACGATTCTACTGTCTCACGAAATGTTTCCAGTCTGTCAGCACCTGCCAACCTTAAGCCCATTATTTACCCAACCTCTGTAGATCCAATTGACACAATTTAAACATGTAGTCTTAAAACAAGTCTTTCATGGAGAAGAAAATTAATATAATTTATTGTTTTTAATGTTTTTAATGGTGGTAAGAGGGTGGTAATTTTTAGTGTATAAAGGAAGGATATTAGGAGCACCACCAAAGGCTGGGAAGAGTTGGGTAGAGTTATGTAACCAGAAACACAAATACATTCAAAGTTGGGTGAAGAGACAAGAGGTATCTGTGGAATGATAGATAAACCTGGACTCCAAGGCACAGATGTGTATCTTGACTGTGGTTGGCAGCTTTTTGATCTTGGGTGAAGCATCCATTTCCATGAACCCCTATGGAAGGGTGAAAATACCTACCTTTGGATTTTGTGGTGACCACTACATCAACAAATACATATGGAGATGTCATATAAACTATAGAGTAACACGCATGTGTAAGATAATATTTTTGGCAGGTGGAGAGAAGGGAGTGAATAACATAATCAATATACAATACTTTTTGTGCTTCACCTTTCTCATAATATTGTCTTGTTTTCCTGTATATAAAAAATCATATTTGAAATACATTTTCTATCCTCTTGGAATTGATATACTTAGAAGTTGAAGACTCCAGACGAGAAGAAAGATAAGCAAGAGTTTTCTGTAAAGACCACAGTTTCTAACTCCCATGTTCCATTTTTCGTCTCAGTTACACTTCATCCTTGTTTAGTAAAGGAATGGATCAACGCCTCACAGAACTGCCCTTCTTGGCATCCTTACAGATTCTTGGCATAGAGCAAGGGGAGAACACTAAAGTCACACCAGCGTTTCACCAGATGGCAAGATCTGCGCTCTGTAGGCGCTCAATAAGGGTACACACACGGTTTGACTCATAACTTAAGGTATCCAGGTAGTGAAGTAGTTATTCTAAAGAAATGCATCCATTTCTTCATTGCATCTCTTCATCATCTCTTCAATGCGTTTCCAAAAGAAATGGCAAGATTTATGTGAATGCTTACTTTCACTGTTTAGCCCTAGGAATTCTCAGATCCATTTTAGTAAATCAAGATTAGGAATACATAGAATTAAATCAAGTCCTCAGTTCATCACAATAAATGGTATGGTACAAAAAAAGAGAAATGCATCCAGTAAGTTATAAGATCACATAACTTAAATTCCTCTTGATTTAAAATGGGGACTGGATGCAACCACATCTGTGTTGCTTCGATACTCTTTCTTTCTTTTTCTGGTTGTATGTATGTATGTATGTATTTATTATTGGCTCCCAATTGAACTTGTCACAGCTTAGAAGTACACAAAATATGCTGAAAGCATTCTTTAGGAGAGATTTAGGTACTGAGACACAGTTTGGCCATGGGTCTCATTTGTATTTATAATTAGTTTTTTAAAAGTCCCCACAACTGAGCTCTTTTCAGTTATCTGTGGGAGCAGAGGACATGAACAAGTGGAGTTTTTGTGCAGAGCCTGTGGTCTCTAGGGCTTGCGTGGAAAACTTGGGTTAGGTACCAGGAGCCTGAAAGGAAGTGACCCCTTGGGTCAACTGGAAGTGTCTGTTGGTTTGTTCTATCCCAGCAGTTCCAAGAATGTGCTGATGGATTGTTAGCACCTGACAGTTTCACTTAAGTCAACACTTGATACTTCTGACAAGAAACAGGCCAGGTCATTAGCATGTCTCACACATAACATTAAACAAAGAAGAGAAATTGCCTGGTAGTTTTTACCTCTCCTGATATGTATGTGAGCTGTGTAAAAACTTGATATTCATCAAACCAGAAGAGCACAATATCAAAGTTCTCAAAAAGAAACAGAAAGGATCTTAAATTATTCAAGGAAAGAAACGAAGCTCTAGGCCGAAGGAGTATCTGAAGCATAAAAACAAAGCTCATTCAAACTTTGAGTCTTTATAGGACAATTGCCTCCTCCTGATCATTCTAAATTTGATTCAGGTGTGTGCGTGCATGCATACATACGTGTGTGTGTGTGCTTGCCCACATATATGTTCGCAGGTGTGTGGTTTGTCCATACATTTTAACCTAAGTCAAACAATAGACTTAATTAGGAACTTAAACATAAGTAAGTAAAATATGTCAGCATGTGAATTTTTGTCCTTTGAAAAAATTCTGTGCAATATTTTTAGATAAGAAAGTTATTTCTCAAATTTTCAAGGTAAATTCTTGGCTTGTTACCAAAGCTACATCACCATTAGTATATTCTACCTTGCTTGGATGGTAATAATTTTGAGAAAAGCCAAAAAATAAACTTTTATAGCTCAACTCCTAAAATGATGTTTCCAAATATTATTATTAGCGTGTATTTTTTCTCTCCTAATTAAAATTTAAGATGCAATCCTAAATTAGACCTGTGACATTTTAATGTATTGTGAGCTTTGCTTTTCTGAATAGTATTTGTATCATTACTAGTTATCAGCACCATATGTTTTATTTACTTGTCTATCGCTTGCCTAGGGTTTCATCACACATTAACACAATGTCATAACTTTAAACAATAAATAGTTATTGAGTCGCAGAGCCTATAACTCAGGAAGCCAAGCAGAACTTAGCTAGTGCCCTGAGACAAGGGCTTCCAGGGTCCTACAATCAAATGATTGTCCACCTCTGGGTCTTCACTTCTGCCCTTACTCTGATGTCAGGATCCACCTCCTTGCAAACAGGTCAGAGGCGCCCTTCAGCTGCCTGACAAATGTGCTTGTCTGTAGGGGGCTCCCTCTGTGGCAGCTTTCCTCCTGGGATCCAGCAAGGCATAGAGTATTCTAGCTAAGGGAGAGTTACATCCCTGCTAAGCCAATCACGGAAGCCTTATGCCTGCACCTGCACTGTCCTTGTTTGTCCTAAGTGAGTCACAGGTCTGACCCACACACAGTGGGATGGACAGGGGAGATCAGTCAGGAATTGCAGGGAGTCACCCGAACATGGTCTGCCACACTGGCTGTGATCCAAATGCTAAGGAATCATGACTACAAAGGTTGTGATGTCATTGGTTGACATCCCATCAATACCTGCAATGAACATCTAATCTCAATTAATGTGAAACGATTGTATGAGGATGCTGCATACTTAGCTGTGTCCTTAGTTCACTCCCTGGCACCCTTTCCTACCAAATATCTGGGTTCCGACTCACTCTTGCATGCCACGCTCTAATTCTCTTATCTTAATTTGTGTAAGCACAGCATATACTCTCTGATCTATTCTGCTTGCCCCATTCATTTCTATTACTTTGCTTAAAACTTTAGTAGAGTTTGTGACTTAAACCAATATATTAGGCTTCCTCTATTTGGTGTAGGACTGACTGAAGAAGTTAGTGAGTGTTAGAGACAGGAGTCTCTGGTTCATAAATGTTGTTGTTGTTAGGTGCCATCGAGTCAGGTTCAAATCACAGCAACCCTATGTACAACAGAATGAAACACTCCCCAACACTGTGCCATACCAGGCACTATGTCAGTGCTTCTCTGACATTCATAGAGTTTTAAATGGCTGATTGTTTTGCAATTGTTTTGGGCATGGGTTGCTAGATCCTTCTCCCTTTATGCAGTGCTGGGGATCAAACAAAGGGCCCCAGAGAGTGCAGAGCAGCACTCTACCAACTGAGCTAACCCCCAGCCCATGATACATAAATAGCTGGTATAAACTTAAAGCAGATATATGAAAGTTTAGGAAGTAATTCTTGGGCTGTTTTCCTAGTATAAACTTGAATGAACAAAGAATGTGGCTTTCTGAAATATTTAGAAGATACTTATAGTTTGGTTCACACAGACAAAAGTGAATACCAATTTACTTGTCTAATTTTTGAAGTATGTTTAATTTTCAGTATATATATATATATATATATATATATATATATATATATATTCTGTGTTATGGGAGAAATACCTGGCAATCCACTCCTGAGGCAATCCCAAAACAATCAGCCACTGAAAACCCTATAAGGGTGGCTATGAGTCAGACATGATTGGATGACACCTAACAACAACAACAACAACAACATTCTGTGTTGGTATTGAAATTACTCACAGATATCATTCAATTGTTCTTCTTAGGTGCCATTGAGTCAGGTCTGACTCATAGTGACCCTCATAGGGTTTTCAGTGGCTGATTGTTTCTGTATTGCTTCAGGAGTGGATTGCCAGGTCCTTCTCCCATTTTTGCAATGCTGGGGTCTAACCAAGGTCCTCAGAGAGTGAAGAGCAGCATTTTACCAACTGAGCTAAACCCTAGCCTATATCAATTAGGTAACTGCATATATTTAGAAGAGAAATATACTAAACAAAACATAGTTATGATGGTTAATCTCAATTGTCAGCTTGATTGGGTAGAGAAGCACCTAGGAGACTAGGAAAGCACACTTCTGAGAATGTCTGTGAGGGTATTTCCAGAGAGGGTTAACTATGGGGGAGACCCACACTGAATACGTGAAGGACCATTCTGCCAGCGGAGGGCCCAAATAGAATAAAAGTGAAATTGAAGAAGCCTGTGAGCTCAGACATTCCTCTCTCTCTGCTTCCTGGCTGCCACAAGGTGAGCAACTTTGTTTCTGCACATCCATCTGCCATGATGGTCTGCATGATCAAGGCCAAGAAACTTCAGAGCTGGCAACCATGGCCTGAAGTCTTTGAGACTATGAGCCAACATAAACCTTTGCTCCCTCAAGTTGTTTTGCTCTGGTATTTTTTCACAGAAACAAAAAACTAACATAAAAATTCAACTGCATCAAATTATCCTGTAAAATGCAAAAAAAAAAAACCTTAGAACTTCAGTTAGAGAAATATCCAGATGAAGAAGCTGGAGACAGGATCCCAGAATTCAACTTGCACCTCCTATGTTAGCTGTCCTTGCGGGCTGGGGCAACTCAATTTCTCTCAACATTTCTTGTTTCTTTTGTAAAAGGAAGGACTGAAGGCTAGGGATTCTTCAAGCCATGAGCCTGTGGTGTCTGTCCCTTCCGCCCTATTGTCCCAGCCTGGCATTGTGACCACAGCCCCTTTCTATGCCTGTTCCAGGTTTGTGTCCAGCTGCGTCTCCTCCCAATACTTGACATTTGGGCCAGAGGGCTACAAGGAGATTAAACACTCTCATTAGTTGAATGATGCTGCACTCTACCACTGAGCTGCACCCTAACCCATTTATTTATTCATTCATTCATTCATTCATTCATTCATTCCTTTAAATTTTGAGTCAGGGTCTCACTGACTCACCCAGGTTACCTCTGGCCTCTAACCCATGATCCCTTCTGCCTCCACCTCCTAAGTCTCTGGTATTAGAGGCATGTGCCACCGCACCCAGCTGAAATACGTCTTTAATAAAAGAATTGTATTTTTCTCCTTTAGAGCCAGTGGTCATTAGTTTCTCCAGTTTTCTTCTACTGAACAGTTTTAAGAAAATATAAGCATGGGTTGTGACTGTAAATAACTGTCCAAATAATTCACTGTAGCTTTGACTTACAGCACACTGTGGGGCGTCCACACGTAAAATCACACACTTTTCTTATGTTTCAAAACACATTCTTCTTCCTATGCTCCCACAGAATATACTTCACGAAATTTTCCCTCCAATGTCAGATGGTCTGTGTGGACCTGAAAAATTAATATTTAGGTAGCCGTTGCATATGTTCATTTTTAATGCCAAAAAAGTATAAAATGGTTATCATGGAAATTTTTTATGTTTTTTTCCAAGAAACTGTCACACATATCTTTAGTGGTAAATACTTTTATGTTTCTAGCTGTATATTCCAATCAGAATTAACTAAAGTAAATGGAGATTCCGCTGGCTGTTTTGGGTCTCATTGCAGTGTTCCTTGTGAGTGTTCTATTTTGGTGGCATGGCTTGCTGAGGGCCATGTTCTTTCTATGAGGAGGGCGCCATGCTCTCTGTCAACATCCAGCACCATCAGTAAGAGCATGTACAGTGCTTTTGTCTGAGAGTCCCACCTTTTGAATCTAACAGGACAGCAGGAGAAACCAGGTTAAGGCAGACCTACTACCCTACAAATCAGTAAGCAGGTATAACAGTTAATTCAGCCGGTGCTATGAATAGTGTGTGTCCATCAGTTTACCCAAAGGGCTCCCAATGTGTACAGGGAGATGTTTAGGAGTGCATGAGAGGAGGGAGTGGGAGATGGACCTATCACTGTTGTGTTACTGAACAGTGTTTGTTACATAAGCCACGTGATAGTAGGCTCCTTCAGAGACACAAATGAATGGAGCTTTCTTTTCCCTAACTTGGTGTGACTGTACTTGCCTCTGCTTTGGATTAGTAATTATTTTACAAGGAATGGAAAAGAAAAAAATGTAATATTATGTAATACAATGCACAACCTTCAGCAGATGGAGCAAAGTGAATATAATTTTAAAAACTGCAGGCTTTTTTGGCTTAAAATCAACACAAGCATTAGAATGGAGGCTACTAATTATGCATGAGCTTTCCCATCATGCAGTAATCATTTTTGTACTTTGCTGTGCTGCAGCATTTTAAGAGCAGATTGTATTATGTGATGGGTAAATACAGGAACAAAAGAAGGTAGGACTACGTCAGGACCTTGAATGAAAAGCCAGAGAAGTACTTATTGGTATAATTTTTTAAGAACAAAAATATTGAGCTGAGCAGTTTGAATTAAACATAGCTTAATAACAAAAATAAGTCCACAAGAGACATAATGACTAAAAAATAAATTCAGTGAATAAGCTGGTGTTGACTCAATTAAAAAACCTGTCTGAATTCAACCATGAGTCCATACTTATAAAATTATGAGTATAAATATAAAAATAGATGTACAGCCTTTAATATATGACTTAATGTATGAAAATAATTTTATGTATCCACTTTCCTTTTCTTTAATCTTGCTAACAACAGAGAAGGAATTTAATTTAATGTTCACATCAACATCACAGATGGAATAGGAAATTTCTGAAGTATTGTAAGTGCCAAGAATTATGCCTAGCACTTCATAAATTATCTACTGTGCTAGGAAATATGTGCCCTTATAGCCATGATACATAAAGAGATGAAGGTTCTGTGAAATGAGGCCGTTTATCCAAGCTTCTGCCTGAGAACTACTCAGACCAACCTGACTGTGAACACAGCATGGTGCTCCTCCCATTCACACTCAGTGCCTCACTTACCTCAGTGTTCGTTACTTGCTCAACAAATGCTTTTGTTATGGAATTGTCCTACTGTAATAAGGAGCTTTTCAAATGTGATGCATGAATTAAAACAAGAGCAGTGAATTTTTTCGTTGTGTTAATTCAACTTCATCAAATATTCATGTGAATAAACCCAGCATAATGTTCAATAAACATTCTCTGTGCTAATTTTATACTCTCAATGGCAGAGATCAAGAGGTTTGATGGTCAGTGTTTGACCCTGACTATGACAGAACTCTTCCTACCCTTGTAAATACATGAAGGTAAAGACTCAGTTTAGGATTCCAAGACTACGAATATATACCTAACTTCCATTTTTATAGTATCCATTACATTTTCAAACTTAAGGTAAAGCTAACCAAGGAAGGACTTAGCATTCCTAAAGTCACTTGTGTTGTTGTTGTTGTTAGGTGTCATCAAGATGCGTCCAACTCATAGTGACCCTCATAGAGTTGTCAATGGCTGATTGTTTTGGGATTGCCTCAGAAGTGGATTGCCACATTCTTCTCCCATTTTTGTTGTGCTGGGAGTCGAACCCTGGACCTCAGAGACTGCAGAGCAGCGCTTTACCCACTGAGCTAAATCCCAGCCCAAAGTCACTTGTAGTAGTAGCTTATTTTTAGTCTTTGTGACTTGAGATATATAGTTCAAATACTATTTAGTTAAGATAGAATCAAAGTGTATCAGTCTTATGATAATTTTATTTCATCTTATAAATTGAACTATGAGTGCATCAAAAAATATGTAACCAATCACAAACATGTAGGATTTCTCAAAGAAATGAAAATACTATTCATTATTTAAAAAAAATCTATGAATGTCATGACCACATTAGTGAACTTAAGTGGAAAAGTTTATCACAGTAGATGGATATGTGAAATGCTGCTACCTTTTTAAATTAGATTCTTAAAGTTGGGAATAGGAAGTATTTCCTAGACTTGATATATTTTATTCATAAACTTAAAAAACCTAGATACATTGTTGTTAGTTTTGTTGCAAATCAAAATACTTGTTTTGATCACTTTATCTACTTAATATTCACCTATGGAATCTTCGGAACAAAGATAGATGAAGGGAAATCCGAGAAGCTGGACTTTATGAGTAAGAATGAAACATCAGGATTGGAGGAAGACTCATTAACAACCTGCATTATGCAGATGAAACAACTCTGCTTGCTGAAAGTGAAGAGGATTTAAAACATTTACTGATGAGTAAGAAAGAAGATTCTATAGCATTCAGTATAGATTGAAACTGAACATCAACAAAACAAATATCCTTACAACTGGGTCAGTACACAACTTCACAATAAATGGAGAAAAGATTGAGGTTGTCCATGATTTTGCTTCACTTGGTTCTACAATCAACACCCAGGGGGCAGAGTCAAGAAATCAAAAGATGCATTGCTTTGGGAAAAGCTGTGGTAAAAGATCTCTTTAAAAAATTGAAAAGTAACAATGTCACATTGAAGACAAAGGTGAGCCTGACCTATGCCACAGTATTTCCAGTTGCATCATATAGTTATGAAAGCTGGACATTGAACAAGGGAGAATGGAGAAGAATTGATGCTTTTGAATTATGGGACTGGAGATGATTATTGAACAACCATGGACTGCCAAAAGAACCAACAGATCTGTCCTAGATGAAGTGAAACCAGAGTGCTCCTTGGAAGTAAGAGTGGCCAGACTCTGTCTTACATATTTTGGAAATACAATCAGGAGGGACCAGTCCCTGGAGAAGAACGTCATGTTTGGGAGAGTGGCTGGTCAATGAAAAAAGGAAAACTCTCCACTACATGGATTGACACAGTGTCTACAACAATGGTCTTAAACATATAAAAGATCATGTGCCTGGCACAGAATCGCGGAGTGTTTCATTCTGCTGTACATAGGGTCACTATGAGCCCAACCCAACTTGTTGGCACCTAACAACAATGTCTCTTGCTCAATATTAGCAACTTGAATGTAGAACATAATTGATAGTTCTTAGTCTTTATTTTTCTGGTATAGAATTATCACTAAACTCCTTTTCCAAAGGAAAATTGGTAGTCAGCTGCCATGGTGCACATCTGTAATCCCAGCAACTCTGAAGGCTGAGGCAGGAGAGTTGTGAGTTCAAGGCCAAAGGCAGTCTTTGCAATTTTGTGAGACATTGTCTCAAAATTTAAAAAAAAGAAATTATAAAGGTGTAGGAGTTACAGCTCAGTGGTAGAGCACTTGCCTAGCATGTGTGAGACCCTGGGTTTATTCTCCATTACTGAAAAAATTGAAAAGTTGCAAGATTTAACATGAACAGAATATATTTAAGAAAATGTTCAGAGCTGAATGGTTACCACTCAGGGGCTAAAACTCAAATGCCTAGGAACCCCAAACCCTTGGTAGCTGACATTTTGAAAGCAAGAACACATACATTCCCTTGGGAGAGGTATTTGCTTTGGAATTGTCTTCTCTTCCTTCCATAAGACATAACTGATTTTTTAAAGCAAATATTGAGCATATTTACTCTGTTTCACTTGGACAGAGAAATAGATGAGAAAAGTTTGCTGTCTTCTTTCATCTAATATCATTCTCAGCTGAGTCTTGGTGATGTAGATGTTTATCACACGTCAAGTATAGAGTAATGTCTGAAGGTTATGTCAAGTACTAATGCTATCTCTCTGAAAGTATTAAGAATGTTAAGGAGCAGGAAAAACAAATCATCTTTTTATGAAACACTTGAAGTTCAAAAACATGTTTTGCATGCATTCTGTAGTTCTTTCAATGTATTGTTAAAAATATTACCTTCAGTTATAGTTTGTCAGTTTACATTGCTTCTCTATTAGAATTCCAATTTAAGTAACTGAATATAACTCAACTCCTTGTTAGTCAGTATTGAAGCAGTGGCTCATCATTGCCTTTATTCTCATCCTATGCTACCTGAGTTTTGGTCTTCCTGCCATAGCTGTGTGTTTTTGATGATCAGTCAACTGCAAATGGAAACTAAAATACCACAACTCCCTTCATTACAGCCTTAAAAAAGCCTTCTGGACTTTTTCATTTTACTTTAATTAAGTCATTAATCACCATATATTTAATGCTTTGTATCTATACATGTGGCAAAAAAATAAAGAGGAGAAAAAATCCTTAAAAACAATTTCTTTTATGGGTAAAATAAACCTTTCTTTCTTCCTATCCTTTTACACCAATATTAACACTTAAATTTTATAAGTGCTGTGCCAGAAAGAGCATAAATTACTCGCAAACAAATTTTGGTTGCCAATATTTATTTACAAGCATTTACAAGTCTTATGATTTTTAGGGAGTGAATCACAGTCCATCAGTGAAGCTCAATGTTTTTCTTTATACATCTAGTTGTTAGATGACCTTGAGTCAGATCTGACTCCTAGCAACCCTAAATACAGAAGAATGAAACACTACCCAACACCTTTTTATATTTGAGCCCAATGTTGCACCCATTATGTTTCTTCTCATTTGGAGTCATGCTACATGAGCAAAAGGAGATCTCAGGGGCTTTACTCCACTCTCATCATTAACGTCTACACTACTTTGAGGAGACAGCTCTTCCCCAGTCATTTCTTGGATGCCTTCCAGCCTGGGGGTTCTCATTTCCAGCACTATATTTGACATTTCTTCTCTGCTATTCAAAGCATTTCCAATGGCCAATTTTTTCAGGAGTGGGCTTCTGGGTCTTTTTCCCTAGTCTGTTTTAGTTTTACAGCTCAGCTGAAACCTGCCCACCATGGGTGGCTCTGTTGATATCAGAAAAACCCATGTTATAGCTTTCAGCATCATAGCACCATGCAAGGGCCCCATAGTACAAGCTGACAGACACATGAGGATTCTAGATCTTACTAACATGAAAACCTGATAGCTACCTATTAAAACTGTTCTTTTGCATGATAATTTGAGTTGAGGACAATGTTCTTTCTTCTGCATTTTGTCCACAGCTTTGTATATGCCTCGCACAGGGCAGAGCACAGTTAAATACCTTTGTTGTTGACAGTATCATTTTTTCCTTTCTAGGTCCTATTAATGCCCCTGCCATACTCTTTCTTCCCAGGAGGAGTCTTCCACACAGCCTCCCTGGTTCACAGACTTGATCAGGTTCCACTGTCATGCAGTATCATAACATTTTGTAATTTCCCTCATGATTCTTATCAGAGTTGGAATCAATGTATTAATTGTATAATTATGTTTTAACATCTTTCTCACACTCTACATTCTCCATAAAAGGATTTAAAACTGCCATCTCCACAGTTCCAGTTTCTAACAAAATAAGTATTCCCTATATAGAGTCTGATTTGGTAAATGTATGAAAGAACAAGTAAATAAGGGTATTCATCAAAAGAAAAGTGAAGAGAAAGAAAACACTGAGTCTAATGTTTTCAATATTGTAGTCATGACAGACAACTTAATCCACTCTAATTCATTTAAGAACAGGATTTATTAATGGTTATTAGATAGCTCATGAAAGCAGTGAGAGGTGTGAAGAAAGGGCCCACAGCTAAGCCTTCTGGAATTATTTCATACTCTGTTCGGAAGTGGCTGAGCTGTTTCCAGGCACCTGAGCTACCCTGCTGCACTATCTTCATCTGAAATCTCCCACATTACGACCACCACTCAGCCTTGTGGGCAGTGGCGCCTGCACAGTGTCCTCCTTGGTCAAAGCAGCACATCCTATGTCAATAAAGGATCTTTCTCACGCTCAGTGATACACGTAATATTTTCTCTTACAGTTAATTGTGCAGAA
Source organism: Pedetes capensis (assembly GCA_007922755.1). Taxonomy (NCBI): domain Eukaryota; kingdom Metazoa; phylum Chordata; class Mammalia; order Rodentia; family Pedetidae; genus Pedetes; species Pedetes capensis. The sequence continues at coordinate 16,697 of VMDO01017418.1, read as the reverse complement.
CTCACCAGACGTTATGGCATTGTGGGCTTGCCAGGACCCATGATTAAAAACTCTGACCATGTATCCCATGGTGAGGTGCTCATTTTAATGTTGTTGTTGTTGTTGTTGTTGTTAGGTGCCATCAAGTGGGGTATAACTCATAGCAACCCTAGGTGCAACAGAATGAAACACTCCCTGACATTGTGCCATGCCTGGCACTACGTCAGTGCTTCTCTACTATTCATAGTGTTTTTGATGGCTGACTGGTTTTTGTGGGGAGTGGGCCACCAGGTCCTTTCCCAAAGCCTACAACACCTAGTATTCCCAGGTATTCTCCCATTCGAGGACTAACCAGGCCCGAACCTGCTTAGCTTCCAAGATCAGACAGGATAGAACGCCCAGGCCATATAGCTGTAGACTACTTGTAATAGGACTGAGTGATATGTCAGACATGTACAGCTAGAGATGGCACTGCTTTCCTTTAGAAAGCTAGGTTCTGTATGATGATTGTCCTTTCAGAAATTCACCCAATTTCACACAACATACAGGGAGAGAATCAGAAGGAAGTATAATATAGCTTCGTTGCAAGTGGCACCTCTGTTAGCTTTAAACAAGCTACAGCCACGGTTGTACAAAATATTCATATTTTTAAAAATTTCTAAGCAAATTGTCTTTCAAAGCAAACAACTAGAGATTGTTGAAATTTTTCCTGCATGGTCTTTGTTATATTTGTAGCAAACCAGAGTACTAGTAGCAAATGATAAACAGAGTTGAAGTAAAAATTAAAGTTACTTCCACAGTCATTTGTTGAATGCCTTCCAGGTTGAGGGGCTCATTTTTCCCACACCATATTTGACAGTGCTTCTCTGCCATCCATAGGGTTTTCAATGTTTAATTGTTTCAGGAGTGGGCTGCTTGGTCCTTCTCCCATCTACACACATAACTAAAATTTTAAACTTGAACTTGAACCAAACCCAAACTCTTGACATTTTAACCCATTGAACCCACCTTTGAACCTGAACCCAATTTTTCCACAAAGTCTTGCTTTGATCTTTAAAGGAGCAAATTTTCTGAATGGTCCCAATCTGAAGGTGAGAAATGGTGAACACATCAAATGTTATCATGGGAGGAAAATCTAAGGAATATCAAATTTTGCTAAGAAAATAATTATAAAGTTCTAAACTATCCATTATTGCAGTTAATAGACTTATGAAATGTAATACATAAGTGAAGCTGAACAAAGTGGTATTACTGAAGCAATATTCAAGATAATTTGATATCTACAGAGCAGTGTAAAATGGATAAAAATATATTCTTAATCACTGTGAACTCTTTACAAGTTTAGACAGCACTGCACAAGGCATGCTAACAATGGACAAGATAATAATCTGAAGCTTAGATATTTCCAGCCTTATGAGATAGTATATATTCAATGTCATCCTCTAGAGAAGTAGAGATCCCTGACATTAATTGTGTTGCTCAGGAAAACAGAGGCTATTCTGGACATTTCCAGCATAAAAGGCTTGAATACAGGGACTGCAACCTTAGAAAAACACCAAACGACTCTGGAGCAAATATCAGAGGCTCAAATGACTGCCTCAGCTATCTAGAGCAACAGAAGTCCTGCTGCCCTGGATCATCTGATTTCGCTCTTATTTAGCCCAAATTTTGTGAAAATTTCTGTCATTGTCAGAATCTCATCCAAAACTTTGTAAGAAAAGGATTTTCTGAGAAGCAAAGAAAAATGTCAGATAAAGGGTCAGCGCTATTATGTTGAGAGAAAATATGGTAAAATATTATTTGGTTACATTATCATATTTATGTAACACAGTAAGATAATAAGAGGGAAGGACTGGAAGGTATACATTTCTCATTCATCCAGCATCTGTCATGTGTCAGCCGTTGGTTTAATGCTGAGGGATTAGTATTGAATATACACAAAGTCATTGTCCTGACAGCTTCCAGTTCAGGTCAGAGTCCAAATTCTATAATGACACCCATAAATGCAGCCTCCTAACTATGATAAGGGCTGGGATTTGGCTCAGTTGGTAGAGCGCTGCGATGCAGTCTCTGAGGTCCCAGGTTCAATTCCCAGCACTGCTCAAATGGGAGAAGGACCTGGCAATCCACTCCCAAGGCAATCCCAAAACAGCCATTGAAAACCCTAGGAGGGTTGCTATGAGTCGGATACCGACTCGACAGCACCTAACAACAACAACAACAACTATGATAAGTGGTGCCACCCTGCTAAGATAGAATATGAAATGGGACCCTAACGTTATCTCAAAAGTGAAGAAAGGCAAATTATTTCACTGTGGAGATTAACAGCAACATCACAGCATCGTAAGAAGTTTAAGTAAAAGAAAGTTAAACTTAGCAAGCAAAAATTGACGAAGTAAAATGATTACCTGTAAGTATAGAAAAAAATGATTTTATAAATGAAGCACAATTTCTAATAATATATGCTATAAAGAGAAAATTGCTAAAACTCCAGGAAGCATTTAGAATTCTCCATATACTGTACATTTCAATGCTTTCCTATCCTTCACACCGTAAAGACGGTTCTCTTTAAATCAGCTGCCAGCCCTAAGTTCTGTACATGGATGTCCTTCAGACATCTGCCTCATTCGTGTGTACAAAGGCCTTTGAGTTGACATTTCGAGTTGTCTCGAAGGGATACCTTTTAAGTGTCTCTGGCCTTTCTCTTTATTTCTACTCTTGATAAAAAAAAATGCCTTCACTGCAGCAATAGAAATAATAATGGTAATATTTACTGGCTACTAGCAAGGAGGCAGGCAATCTAAGTGCATCAGTTCACAAAATCTTTGCCATCACCTATTGAGCTAGGACTAAACTGAAGAGATAGGACGTGAATGCTAGCAGCTGGCCTTTGGAGGAAGCCCATCACCTTCAGGCCTTGCTGCTTCTCAGATAAGAGCAATGGGAATATAAAATATTATGTGGCTTTAAAACAGTGAGATTTCTAGCCCTTCATGACTCCATAACACAAGCAGTATCTATCCTACCAAACACAATGGTTATCTTAATGCCTTAGTTTTTAGAATAGTTACTCTTTAAGGTAAAAAAAAATGACAGTCTTCATACATCTTTCCTTTAATCCTTAAACATCAGTAGAAGAGAGAGCTGCGATGTTTATTTTCATAGATAAGGAAACTGAGGATCAAGGATGTAAAGATAGATATTTTTGATCAATAGCAGACATGGAACTCAAAAGTATGACCATTCGGTCTGAAAATGTTTCCTAAAAGTCAAGAGGAAAGAAAGTCTGTATGGAAATAGTAATTCAGAGAACAGGTAAAATTTCACTGCAGGGCACATGTTGTTGTTAGGTGCCATCAAGTTGGATCTGAGTCATGGTGACACTATGTACAATAGCACAAAACATAACCCAACACTGTGCCATGCACAAGATCTTTTTATGCTTGAGCCCATTGTTACAGACACTATGCTTCTTCTCATCTTGAGTCATGTTATATCAGCAGAAGGAGGTCCCACGGGCTTTACTCCATTCCCATCATTAAAGTTAAATCTACTTTGAGCAGGTAACTCTTCCCCAGTCATTTCTTGAATGCCTTCAATCCTTGGGGACTCATTTTCTGGTACTGTCTTTGACTATGCTTCTCTGGTATTCATAGGGTTTTCAATGGCTAATTGTTTCAAGAGTGGGCTTCCAGGTCCTTCTCCCTAGACTGTTTTAATCTGGAAGCTAAGCTGAAACCTGTCTGCCATGGGTGGCCCTGCTGGTATCTGAAATAACCATGGCATAGCTTTCAGTGTCATCACAACACATCATCTCCCACAGTACTACCACCTGACAGACACATGGGGACAGAACACATAATCCTACAGAATTCAGATTTCACTGTGAAATGTAGAAAGAAACCATTCTATGAAGCACAGCAGAGGGCACAGGTAACAGGTGAAATGTCAGTGAGCACTGTCCATCTGTTGCCCCAGTTTTCCTCAGGAGCTGAGGTCAGGTGGGTGGCAGAAGCGGTCTGCCTCTCAAGGATGATGGGACACAGAAGGTGGATGACAGAGGGAGGTTTGCATTCATTTCTTATTGCTGCTGGTCTCAAATGGTCTCAAACCCATTGCCTTAACACAATCTAAACTCATTCTCTTTCAGATATAGAAGTTAGACATTCAAATCAGTCCTCCCAGGTATGTGCAGGGTTAGTTTCTTTGGAAGGCACTAAGGAGAATCAGTTTCCTTGCCTTTTCCGGCTTCTACAGGGTGCCCAGATTCCTAGGCTCCTGCCCCATTTTTTTTGATGAAACTCTAATCTCTTGTTTCCTTCATAATGTCTCCTAGTTCAACTCTAGCCTTGAGATGTAGCTCAGTTGGTAGAGCGCCGCTCCGCAGTCTCTGAGGTCCCGAGTTTGATTCCCAGCACTGCAAAATGGGAGAAGGACGTGGCAACCCACTCCCAAGGCAATCCCAAAAACAGTCAGCCATTGAGAACCCTATGAGGGTCCCTATGAGTTGGACTCGACTCAACAGCACCTAACAACAACAACAATACAACTCTGATCCTAGTCTGTTCTCCTCATAATCATTAATTAAACACATCTGCCATATAAGATAAAATTCACAGGTCCTGGGGATTAGAGTGTGAGAATCTTCAGGGTCCATTATTCTGTCTACCACAGAATTTTTAAGCCCCTTAAACAACCAACATTTTCAATTAATGCACATCCAGACTTAGTTGCTTATTAGGACCCCAGGGCAATGATGTTCTGAGTTTCCTAGTGATTACTAGAGATCACACATTGATGTAGCATGGCAGCTGTGTGACAATATCCAACCTGAGGGTTTGCAATAGTTATTATCTACAAGGCCTGGAAGAATGTATAAAGTACTGCCCAAAGACTTTTTACATCATCTTTCTCACGAATTCTGAGGGATCCCTTCTGGCTTATTTATTCACCTTTCAAAGTCCTGAGCTCTATGAGGAATTAGTTATAGAAGTTCTCTTAAGAAAGTTCCAGTTATATTTGGCCAGACACATTGGATTTTAAATGAAATACTCTTACATAGAAAGAATAAATTCATATAAATGTGTGTCTGCATCTTAAGAAATAAAAATCATAACTTTTTCAATCTTTGTGAAAATGTTGTGTATCTCCCCTGAGTCATGAGACCCCTTTTTGGTCTTAAAAATATATTGACTGAGTTGTCCTGAGGCTTGGGTGTGTTCCTCACCTATGACTCTGGCTAGCTCTGCTAGTGCCAATTTATGATCAGGTAAAAATGTATTCATCTGTGTTGTTGAAGTGATTGGGTTTTTTGTTTGTTTGTTTGTTTGTTTCATTTTTATTTATTTTACTGATTAAAGACATAATGGGGTCTTAATAGTTGAGTTAGAATAAGACTAGATTCAATATGCCATGGTGGATTCTAAGGAAGGTCTGGTGTCTACTTAGGAGCCACCTGGGGTGTGGAAAGGAAGCAGAGGTTTTCCTATGCTTGCATTTAAACAGACACAGAAGAGTCTGGCAGACTGCAAGGTAGAGTTACAGTGAGCAGGCAGTGATGGAAAAGAATTCCAGGGGTCACAAAGAACATTAAACTCAAGTTGAAAAGAATGCTAGAGCCATCAGGGCAGAATCCACCTTAAAGAAAGAAAGAAGAGGTCTTGGCCAGGAATCCAACCAAGCTCAGAAACAAAGTCTGGGGATCAGAAGGGAGTGGACCTCTACGCCTATGCTTCCTGGTCCCTGGCATTTGTACCAGTCCTCAGAAGCTACTGGCTGCATCCTTGTGCCCTGGGAGAAAGAACAGGGTGTGAAATGAAAAGCTTTCTTTCTTGAGTTGGGAAGCTTAGGAGGCAAAGGAAACCCATGAGAGAAGACCTTCTAAAGAGCAACATCCATTGAGAAGATTCTTCTTTTGCAGAGAAATAGTCAAGGTAACAGGAAGACAATGTCTCTGGGGCAAGTTGGTAAGAATCTGCCTTTTTACAGAGACAGAAACGTGCCTGCAGGTATTCAGCCAGATTGTGCTGCACTGGTCGGGGGTTTGGGTTAACAGCTGGGACAGTAGTCTGGGACTCAGTAGCACAATGGGATGCCCAGCTGGACTCCTTCATGATGCACTATGGCGCCTCCAGGGGTACATGATCCAGGAAGGAAATGACAAACAGTGGTATAGCTGAGTGAAAAGGAAAGGCTTGCATCCAGCCCAAGGCAGATCAAAATGAACGCGACCCAGACCTTACCCTCAATTCATCTGCCGCAGAGATGTTAGGGAAATGCAGTGATTTGCAAAGCACAAATGGAGGATTATCTTCATTTCTGTCTATTTCAACGCGGAGTCACTCAGGAGAATTTTCTGTACAGGATGTATTTGCTCAGAAGCATGAAGAAACAAAGTAAACAATTAGAGAGTCCATTAGAGGGGAATAACTGCAGCTGGAGTGTTTAAAGATCTCTGTCAGCGGAAATGCTATACATTGTGCTCTGTGATGCATGTGATAGAACAGAAAATAAAATCCTTACCATGAGCCATTTGCATATTCTTTTAAAATTCAGCAATCCATAAGTGGCCAGACCATAGAATTATATTCTCCAGGTCAGTGTTTCTCCACAGTAGCATGGTGGGCATTTGAGATGAGATAATTTTTTCTTGTGGAGCATGTCTGTATGTCGTAGCATGTTTAGCTTCCACCCTGGCCTCTACCCACTAGATGCCAATAGGAACCCACAGTCATGACAATCAAACATGACTCTGGACATGTACTTAATACTCGTTGCCAAATGTCTCCAGAGGGAGCAATGACTCTCATCTCCTGGTTGAGAAATGCTGCTTTCAGGCAATGTCCATTAAGTTCAAGTTCAAACTTGCAGTACAGATTCATCTCATATGGTATGATGTAAGCAATGCAAGGAAAGATCTTCCATTAGATCTCACATAACTGCACAAAGTATGTTATTTATCTTTCATAGATATTCTGGATAAATTATTAAATAAACATAGATTAATGATAATACAAATTCATAATTTAAGAAGTAGTATTTGGAAAATTGTATTAAAAGCAGAAAGTTCATTGAAGCTTCTTAGGATGCAAGCACAAAATGGGGCTTTTACTCTATAGAAAGGTTTTTTGTTTATTTTCTGTTTTCATTTGTTCATTTTTATTATCCCAGAAATGTACCGATTTAAGCAGGAAAATCATATTCAGTGATTGCTTTTCTTATTCTTGTACATTGTGGTAATAAAAAGTTTTCCTGCCATTTATAGTTGTCTCAGGATAATGTAGAAAGATCCAAGTAATCATTCTTTTATTTTATTCAAGAGATTTAGAAAAATAGTAGTTCTTTGTACTCACAGAATCTCAACTTCAAATTATCCACACGGAAACATTGCAAAACAGGAGAAACCACAAAAATTGAGACATTATAAATGATAAACTGATAAGCCTTTTCTCTGATGAATTATGAAAGAAACTTACCAGAGAACAGTAAAAGAGAATTAATGTAGAGGCACATGATTTTATTTCTTCTGCAAGAAAAGAAGACTGAAAAGTGAACTCTCCTCTATAGTCATAAAGATGAATTTTAAAACCAATAAAACCCATGGGTACAATCCTCAAACCTGAAGGGAAACACGGCTAGTGAGGTCTCATTCAGCAGTTAGTAATATATCTATATATTAGTTGTTTTATATTTATTTGCTGAAGACATTACTCTATAGCAGTAAACCTTAGAGAATAGTCCATGGAAGCGTTGTCTGGAAGAAACACGCATTAAAAGTTTAAAGCGGTGATTTCACACCATTGCTCAGATTAAGTTTTTTATCTCCAGTAATACTGCATGATAAAGAAAATCAAATAAATTTCACTCATGAGATTTTCTCCCAGAGCTCCTGATTGACAGTGAAAATGTCAGAAGAAGATAAATGCACATGTCCTGTCGTTGCTTGGAGGCTCATAACTAACGATTTAACTCCTGCAGCAAGGGGAAGCGTGAGACACCAGCTGGGGAAGCAACAGACTCAGCCTCTCCTGTTGGAGCCCTGGGCAACATTCAGTGTCCTTGTGAAGTTGGTTATAATTTAATGATGCCAAGTTGAGACAGTTATTGTTACAAAATGACAATGAATAAAATGCGCTTTAATTAATGCAGGTGCAAGCTTTCCAAAAGGGGATTTCAGTTCAGACCAGGTGGAATACACACATAGTTTCCTTTTTCCGTCAAGTAGGTACAGCTAACATCTCTGGGTCCTATCCAGACAACTCTGAAATGGGGTGGAGGTGACGGACTAGAGATCTTCTGATCCAAGAGCAAGAAGATAGTGCCTTTGTAGTTTTTCTTTGAATTGTGTGTACATCCTGGATGTGTGCTAGATAAACTCGGAGTTGGGTAATTGATATCTCAAGAAAAGACTAGTAACTAGTCAAAGGACTGCGAAGGAAGGTTTAAGAACACAAGAGCATGGCCTGGCACAGAGGGCATGCCTGTAATCCCAAAGACTCTCAAGGGGGAGGCAGAAGGATCATAAGTGTGAGGCCGGAGGAAAGCTGTGTAAATTTGTCACACCTTGTCTCATACAGAAAATAAAAAAGGGCCTGAGGGTAGTTCAGTGGTAGAACTCTTACAAAATATGCCCAAGCTCTGGGGTTCAATTGGTAGAGCGCTGCGCTGCAGTCTCTGAGGTCCTGAGTTCAATTCCCAGCACCCCAAAAATGGGAGAAGGAGGTGGCAATCCACTCCCAAGGCAATCCAGAAACCATCTGCCATTGAAAACCCTATGAGGGTCGCTATGAGTCGGACACGACTCAAGGGCACCTAACAACAACAACAACAACAACAGCAACTGGGGTTCAATAATGCATAGGAAAGAGGAAGGGAGGAAGGAAGGAAGGAAGCAAAGTAGGAAGGAAGGAAGGAAACACACATTTTCCAGCAATAGCTTCCCTATTCCATTCAGACTCAGTGGTCCTGCACCCCCTCAGCAAAGAATGGGGGATCCTAAACTTTTGCTCCTTCTACCCATAAAGCGTATACAAATTCCAGTAGCAGTGATTCACCTTCTATGTCTTAGAAAGGATTTATTTCATGCTAAATACCTAAATGAGATACAGTACTACTTCATAAATGTCTTTTTATACCTCCTTTTTACTCCTTACGTTTTGTCTTAAGTCCTATAACTACCCTTGAAGCACACAAACCAAGATTAATATATTCATTTCAAAATTTGTCTACCTCACACTATGAACCATCATTAAATGTGTCCAATAATCATTCTTTCATCTGCCTCGATGACAACTTCCCATCTTTCAAATACCAAGTAATGATGTTATTAATAAAAAGCCAATTCCCTGAAGCCCTTAGATATATTTTGGTTTCCATGAGCCTCATAACACATTGAACTATGTTAACTGTCTACTTCAAGATAGGCATTAATTGAATGTACAAATGACACTATGCTTGGCCATTTTGCAAGAGCAGGTATAATAACAAGAGGAATTAAAATACAATTTTCTCCACAGCCTCCTTCAGCATCCGGTTTCCTGGTACAAGAAGTCCGAGGTTCATCTCATGGGTTTCAGGGGTCTCTCTACAGCACGTTCCCACCACAGCTATGTTTGGCAGGTGGCAGAGGTTAAGGTAAAAAGATTGGTCCATAATGAGAGATTTCATTGAGTCAGACCAGCAGGAAAACGAATGTGAGCCATTGAACTCTGGTGTTAAAAGCAGGGAAAGGAGGTCATAGGGAGTCAAGGGGCATGCAAGTTCCAGAAGTGGCACAAACACAAATCCCACTCCATGCCGGGTCTGGCGGCATCTGTTCCTTGGGTTGGCACCAGTTCTAATGCCTGGTGGTTATAATTCCAGAGCCTTGGGAGCAACAAGGGGAGAGGGACTGGTCAGTAGAAATGATCAGCATTAAAGCCAGACAAGAATGAAGGACCAGGTTTCAGTGTGTTTATTGAGAGGGCAGTGGGAGCCATGGTGGAATAAGGGACAGGTGCCCTCAAACTAAAATTCTACGTGTCCCAGAGTCTTGTATCAACTAATGAAAGAGGAAGAGTAGGAACAAGGGAGAGAAGGGAGAGTAAGGGAGACAGAGACAGAAAGAGACGTACAGAAAGATACCATATATACTTAAGAACAGTTCTTTTTATTTTAAAATAAAGAATTCTTACCCTACAGTCACACAGCAATTTGTGCTTGATATATCTGTTTGGTCTTTTTTATTTTTCACTCAATTCTAAACTCTATGAGTTCAGAGGCATGTCCATTTGTTTTATTTATTCTGAAAGCCTTTCTCACATCTAGGTTATGGAGGGTATATAAATCATTATAAAATCAAAACAAAGCTTAAAAAATTGTGAATTTAGCCCTTAGGTCGCATATTAAAAGTAGGTCACATATCAAAAAACAAATTACATTTCATAAAACAAAAAAATAAGTGTTTTAAGTTGGCCAAATGACTTCTTTGTAATAATAATAAGACACAAATCATTTTGGCTAAAATGTTTTTCTTCCAACTTTCAGCTTTGATAATCGTTCAGATTAAAATGATTTTCTATATTCAGAAAGGATGGAGAATGTGAAATTGTATTATCATTTACCTATGAAGGGACAAAACTTTAACTCATCTGACTCAATTAAATCTCTCATTATGGACCAATCTTTTCACCTCAAATTTGAGGCATCATTAAGGTGTTTGGAATGGCAACCCAATTTACTTTTACAATTGCTAAATGAAAGAATGAGACATCTTTCAAATGGTGTTGGGCTCTAGAATCCCATTGTATAGGAGAAAGCAAACAGTAATTCTTGCTTGGCAAAGGAATTCCCAAGAGATCTGTTGATCATTATCATAAACATCTAAATGGAGCACTATGTACTAGAAAAGAGCAACCCAGGACTAGTGGTCCCCCAGGATGTGGAGGACAGGAAAACTACCCCACGTGGTGTGATGTGGAAAGAATATGCTGCTTTAAGTAACCAAAGTGTTAGGGGAAACAAATCTGGGGTGTGAAGCAACTGAGAAAGTAGCTCTCCACCCATGTTGTAGGACATCATATTAAAGGTCTTGACTTCAACTGTACTGTTAACTTTTATCAATAGGAAAATTCATAAAATGAAAGACATAATGTAAAGAAACAAACCACTCAAAGGAGGGGATGTCTAAGTTGAGTTCTGAAAAAATGTCAAATTGCAGAGGGGTTTAAAATGTATTCCAAGACAGGGACCAGTGTTCATAAATCCCTATATTAAAGAAAGATATAGGATATTATTCAGAGGCCTACCAGGCTTTTTCCTATAGAATTTCTTTATGGATAAAGCCACTGATCTGTCAAAGACCTGTGCTCCTAAATACTGTCTATAAACTTTCTAGTCCTCCCTGAGATTTCTACCCATTCATTGTTCCTGAGCTCCGAGGGAAATTTCATGCTTCTTGGGAGGGACGGCCTGGGCACATTTCTGTGACATGGAATCCACAGCCCATTTGTAAAGCCTGTGTTATGGAACCTGTGGGAGCTGGCAGTGGCTGCAAAGTCTGTTATATTTCATGTCCGGATTGTACGAGATGCATTTGCAAATTATGTCCTAGGAACAACCCTGATACGTACATACCCTTCAGAGTGTGTAAATTCTGTTGTGTTTGATAAAGCTTTAGACAAAATCCTTAATTGATTTTCATGAGGCGAAGTAATAATCTATTCTTTGCAGGCCTGCTTACTCTCAGAAAACAAACACAATCCTTGATAGGAAATGGTAAGATGAGGAAAACCCATTACAAAGAGACTTGCATTTTCAAGATAAAAATATAGCAGCTTTGGTATCATTTCAGAATGTGTAGATAATTTAGAGGTTATTGCTAACTCTGTGCATCTCAAGGGGGAAAGTTTCTCTGTTTTCCTGACAGAGTATGCACAGTTTTCAGGCACATTTTATCCAGAATAAAGTTTGCTTTTCACACTTTATTGTTTAAAACACTTTATTGTTTAAAACCACTCATCTCAGCAGCATCTCACATATTTTTTACTTTTATTTTAACAAGCAGTGAAGAAAAAGGTCTTGAATTCTTTTTTGTGGTTAAACGCAACCATATGAGTTGTATAGATTAAATAAAATACACTCTTATTTTCACTCTTATTATTCATACTTTGGAAAAGAAAGAAGTCAAGCTTTTGGTCATTAGCAGAAACAGAAGAAAGGAATAGAAAAGGTTATTGCCTTGTATATAACCACATGAGTATTTCCTATCTTTACTTTCTTTGTATTGCTGGGCTAAGGACAAGGTGCTAGAAAGTCAACATTCTATTGACCTTTCTCAACCTTGATCTAAAACCCAAAGCAAAAACCTAAACACTGACTGGAAAGTAAATACTACATTGAAATACCACCCACCTATTACAGGAAAAAAGAACTTCTTTCCTCCAGCTCATGCATGTGTATGCCCCTTCTCAATAATTCTGAAAAACATTGCTGAAGGAAGGGAAAAAAAAAACAGTACAAAAATAGAGAAGAAAATAAATTTTATTTTATTGGAAGCATGTCTTTATTACCCATTACCATATTTGCAAGGTTTTAGAAAATTTATACTAATAAACTCATAAGCTTTCCCTATTTTAATGCATGGATACCATGGGAGATAGAGAGGGCACATTACAGAGTAAATGAAAGCCTTGCAATGTTACATCTGCTTAATTAAGCTTTGCTATGAATTGACAGTCTTTAAAACATTGAGTAATTTAAAAATATATTTGGGAAACAAAAATACATTTTACATAATATATATACAAATGTATCCACCATTCATAAATATACAGCTACTTGCACAAACCACTGTTAACTTCTAATTGTCTCCAGAGGAAGTCACTGACTTACTTATTTCTGGCTGTGTTGTAGCAGTTTCATCAGTAGAAGTAGTAAGAAAATGAACAGGAGTAGGAGAAAGAGCAGTAGTAATAGTGTAACAGTGATTATGTAAAACCTGTATTATAACCTGTTCATAACCTATATGAGTGGAGTTTTAAATAGCAGGAGCCTATTTTCTATTACTTCTATTATCCCACTCGATGGCACCTAACAACAACAAATTCCATAACATATAGCATGTTCACATAGAATATATAAGACAACACAAGTCTGATCAACAGAAAAGAAATTAATTTTTCAGTAATTTTAACAGAAAAATGTCCTAAAAGAAATACAAACTAAATTAGATCTTATATGACAACCCCCCCCCCCTTGGAAGTAAGAATGGCCAGACTGCATCTTATATATTTCAGACATGTAGTCAGGTGAGACCAATCCCTGGAGAAAGACATCATGTTTGGGAGAGTGGCAGGTCAATGAATAAAAAAAGGAAACCCTCCACCAGATGGATTGACACAGTGTCTGCAACAATGAGCTTAAACAAATAAGATCGTGTGCCTGGCACAGAATTGGGGAGTATTTCCATCTGCTCTACATAGGATCACTATGAGTCAAACTCGACTTGAAGGCACCTAACAACAAATGGCAACCCCAAAGAACTTGAGATAGTTAAGAATTAACCAAAAAAGAGAACCAAAGAAAAACTGCTATAAGCAATAATAGTAACTATTTTTCTGATTGGGCAGGGTCTTATTGGCTTCTTACATTTGAGAGCATATGATATATAAAACTCACTGCTAAACATAAATATCTAGACAATTAGAGAACTCTGGAATACTTTGTTGTTTTTGTTGTTGTTGTTGTTGTTGTGTGCTGTTGAGTTGAATCTGACTCATAACAACGCTAGGTACAACAGGACGAAACACTACCCAACACTGTGCCATGCATGCAATCTTGTTATGTTTGAGAATATTTCAGCCACTATGTTTCTTCTCATTTTGAGTCGTGCCACATCAGCAAAGAGAGGTCCCATGGGCTTTACTTCATTCCTGTCATTCCATGGGATTTACTTCATTTCTGTCATTAAAGTTGACTCTGAGGAGGCAACTCTTCCCTAGTCTTTTCTTGAATGCCTTCCAGCCTGGGGAATCATTTTCCAGCACTATAATATTTGACGGCGCTTCTCTGCTGTTCGTACAGTTTTCAATGTCCAGTTATTTTGGGAATGGGCTGCTATTCCTTCTCACTAGTCTGTCTTAGTCTGGAAGTTCAACTGAAACCCATCCACCGTGTGTGTCCCTACTGATATCTGAAACACTGGTGGCATAGCTTTCAGCATCACAGCAACAGGCAAGCTCCCAAGGCAAGGCAAGCTGATAGACACGTGGAGGACTATTTTGTTGGGGGAATATAAATCACTTTTAGCTAGCACGAATATTAAAACAGAAAGAATTAATAATAATGATAAACATAATTTATCAATTAATACACAGAATAAAAAGATATAAAGTATAACACCAATAACATAAAAGGAGGGAGAGGTGAAAGTATAGATTTTATATAATAGTTGAAGTTGTTAGCTTAAAATGTAGAGCTATAACTATAAAATATTTTATGTAACTTCTTTCAGTTTTTTAAATACCATGGCCATCCAGGGAGTAAGATAAGCTCAAAAAATTTCAAAGTCATTTTTGATGATTTTTTCCTCTCCCGTCTCTATATTCATTGTATTATCTTTATTTCTATTGTTCAACCATTTTAAAACTGCTTTGAGATTAATCTTTTGTGAGGGAAGTTCCATTTATAGCATAAAATACTCTTTTAAAAAATAATTTTTTTTTCAGTTTGCACTGAGTTTTACTTTAGGTGTAGCTTCTAACCTGGACTTAAAATTCCCTCAAGTATGTCTTCAGATGCCCTTTTGAGTGTATGTTATAGCAATGACACATCCCACTCCTTTCTACTTTGAGCAATTCCCTTTGCCCCAAATGGTATTTCCTTTCCCCTGGTGCTGCTTAAAATCCTATCCAGTTGCCTAAGAAGCTCATCTCAACATCACCTTGCCATCTTGCTTGCTCCTACTTCTGACCTAATTGGAAGTGAACCATTGTTCTTTTGGACCCTGTAGAATACTACAGAACACAGGTGTACTCCCTCCCAGCCATCCTATGAGTAGCCATTTTTTGCACTCTCATTATATTTGCCAGGCTTAAGAGCATTGAATTAAAACTGGGTTAATGACAATGGCAAACATTGGCACCTGTGAAAATAGGGCAGCCTGAAAAGTGAGTAAAACAGAAAGACAGGCATACATATGTACAAACCTACAAACACTCATAAAACAAAGCAAAATGAAAAGCAGAGAAGCAAAGAAATAGATGATTTAAGGAGGCCAATAAAATGAGTATAAGCCCTGCTTGAAATTAAGACGAGCAGCAAGTACCTGCTTTCCACTGATTTTTTTTTTAATTTCTGTAATGCTTATCATAGCAGAAGCTCATCATTCAGAACATGAGTCACTCAGAAAATAGTTCTTTATCCCAATGTTAGAGCAATGCCTTGAGTTTAGGTTACTCCACTCTGGCATTTTTCTTAGTGTTTTTCAAAGGGGCTCTGCATTCAGGGGGATTTAGCTCAGTTGGTAGAGCACTGCACTGCAGTCTCTGAGGTCCTGAGTTCAATTCCCAGCACTGCAGAAATGTGAGAAGGACCTGGCAATCCACTCCCAAGGCAATTCCGAAACAGTCAGCCATTGAAAACCCTATGAGGGTCGCTATGAGTTGGATACCGACTCGACAGCACCTAACAACAACAACAATAACTGCATTCAGGTAATTTTCCATTTATTGGTTGATTCTAGAACCTAACTTCTTCTCATGCTACCATTTTGTGTTTTCCAAACCCCCTTGTGATAAGATCCTTAAAAACACATTGAGACTGGTCTTGCACCCCTACAATTCTTATCACAGAATGTAGCACACATTTTATGTTCAAATATCTGAAACATGGAACAGGTTGAGATCTCAGATTCGTTAATTCCACTGAAATTTCTACCTGTGCTTATAAATACTAACAATCTGACAGGTAAGGTCATAATACAATCAGGAAAAAACTCATCTTAATTTAATACTAATTTTAGTAGATGAAACATAGGTATATGTAGACAATGAATATAGAGCTCTAAAATACACTTATATAAACTTTTGAAAATTCTCTTTTACGGTACAAAAAATAGTGATATAGGGAACTTAGAAACTTGGACCAAAACCAACATCAGCCTCTGAAAATAAGAGTTACATGGCTTCTCTCCTGGCATTTGTCAATTCAGGTGGCATTAAGAACACATATTTCAATATCAGATTTAAAAGATTAAAATGTTTGATACAGACAAACTATCTTTGAATTTGCTCAATTTTCAGCAACAGATTTCTTAACAGATTTGTATAGCAGATGTTGCCCATATACCCATGTAACAGGAATCTATGGGGCCTCTTTTGAACTGATAATCTGAAACAAAAAACACACATGCAGAAGCATAAATACACATTGAGTAACTTCTTCCACAAAAACTTGATTTCATAGTATAATCTTTAATTGCAGAGTTTTATAAAAATTACTGGAGAATCAGATCAGATTTATAACTCATTTTTAAAATCTTTTTTCAAAAAGAGACAATCAGTAATTTATAGTTTATTTTGAAAAAATGTGTGTAATTAAATCATAACTTGAAAAAAATCTCTCCAAAAATCATTGTGAGAAGATCTATTTTCTTTAAAATGTTACCTTACTTTAACTATAACCACAGATCTTAAATCTTCCTATTATTTGAAACACTAAAATCTGATTTGTAAAGAGCA
>VMDO01017417.1:0-44962 GCA_007922755.1 Pedetes capensis | reverse complement strand
ACAGGAAAAGTTTCTATCTTAAACAGAAATGGAACCCAAGGACATATAGAAAAATACTATATAGTAAAAGATAGAGAAGACTTGGATGGGAAACTTAGATAGGAAGGGGGGAGGGGGGAAACATAGAGGAGGGTAAGGGGTAACCTATATGAATAATGCTTATCAAATTGCATATATGAAAATTGTCACAACGAAAAGCGTGTCAAAATGAATCACATTATGATGTACATTAAAAATTTCTAATAAAAAAAAGAAAAGAAAAAAAAAGATTCTAACATGGTATCAAATTTCCTTTAGTCTACATCCATAAAATAAAAGATAGCTAAGAATGTAATGTTGCTGTTCGGTGCCAGTGAGTAGTGTGCAACTCATAGTGACCCTCATAGGGTTTTCAATGGCTGATTATTTCAGGATTGCCTTAGGAGTGGATTGTCACATCCTTCTCCCATTTTTGTGGTGCTGGGAATTGAACCCAGGACCTCAGAAACTGCTGAGCGGCGCTCTACCAACTAAGCTAAATCCCAACCATAGCCCTGTGGCATCCGATCTCATCAGATCTCAGAAGCTAAGCAGGGTTGGGCAGGGTTAATACTTGGATGGGAGACCGCCTGAGAACACCAGGTGCTGTAGGCTCAGAAGATGGACCCAGCAACCCACTCCCAAAAATCAATCTGCCATTGAAAACCCTATGAACAGCAGAGAAGCACTGACAATAGTTTTTTACCTATTGTATGCAGGGTCACAATGAGTCGGATACCAACTTGACAGCACCTAACAACAACAAGAATTTAATACAAGTTATCCCATTTAATCCTCATAACGTCCTACCAAAGGCATCATTTTACTTAAATCTAACAAGTCACAACAAGTTTTAACATAAAGAAACACAATCTGTCGATATCTAACATAGTATGAGAATAAACCTCCTGGTAACACTTCCATAATGATTTCTAAGCATCTTTCTAAATGAGAACTATCCAACTCTGACATTCCAAGAATATAGGCTGCTGAAAAATCAGGACTTTGCTTTCACAATTCTATCTTTTTTACTTCTAGGGAAGTCATTTCCGTGAAGCATTGGTGTGAACAACAGTCACAAGTAGGAAGAGTAATGGGACAAGGAGGAGGAGGAGTGAAATGGTCCTATAATTTTAGAAAGAGGGGGGAAAAAAAACCCTCAGACTTCTAGGTTCTATTCCTGACTCTGCCTCTGTTTGTAAGCCATCAGGCATCTTCCTACCATTTTCTTCATTAATTACAAAAGGTAGAAAAGAATATAGAGTAGGTAGAAAGCACTTTGCCATGCTTTGACAAAAAAAAATCCTGTATTTTGGCACAAGTCCAGAGCTGATCATGTTGCAAAATCCACATTGTATTGTAATATATTGGTCTTAAATTTGGCAGGAATACTTTTACTCTGACTTCATAAGATCAGAGAAGGCAAAATTGGGTTCATAGGTGTAAGATACTAAAAGCAGACATTGGTTTTGAGCAAAGGTAGCCCTAAAACAGCTTGTAATGGCAGTGAAAAATTGTAGCCCATCTCATCCTCTTTTCTTTCTGAACTCATTTTATTTTGTAGGGAAAAATTGGGAGGAAATTGGCAAAAACTCCCAAACTGGGAAAATGGCGTTTGAATATCTGGTTTGTAAGTTAGAAATCTAGGGAAAATGAAAGTAACTTGGTTGCACGTTTGTGCAAAACCCTTCCTGATTGGACAACTGGACTGAAAGCTGATTGGCTCAGGCCATTCCATGGGCGAGCTACATAAAGAGTTGCGCTGTGGCAGCTCGATCCTTTTTTTGGCACCCTTTCTGCACCTGTTCCTGCCCGGACCACCGATGAGGAAGCACCTCTCCTGCTGCTCTCCCCCAGACCTTTGATGTGGAAAAAACGCTCTCCCATCACAATCATCAACAAGGAAAAGAACCTGCTCTCCGTCTGATCACCGAGGAAGCAATAGCTGTCTCCTCCTGACCACCGAGACAACCAACACAGGTGTTTGCCCCTGGAAGGCAAAAGCGCCTGAGGCTGTTCCTTTCTCCCATCTCCGCTGGGGTCCCAAGGGCCACAGGAGTCTGCATCCCTCACCTGAGGGTCCCGAGTGAATTGTGTTTAGTATCTGTGTGCTCGGCGGCGCAGCCCGTCCAAACCTCCAGGCCGGACCGGGAGGCGCGTGCCCCACATTATTTTATTTATTTTTTCTCATTAAATGTCCAATCTTCCTGAGTGTTAAGTTTTAGATATTATCTTATGTGACTGCATAGGTCACTCATCTCCAGAGTATTTCCTGTTAAAAGGGAAAGTATCCCAAGAAAGACGAGGCTGTGTACCCAGCACTGCGGCCCAGCAGCCATCTGTCAGTCTGATGCCCACATTAATGTTTTCTTGTTTGCAAAAGGTGGTGAAGGAAGAGCAGACTTGAAGTATGCTGAAGTCCTCAGTAGTCTGAAGTACTCTTAATCAGTATAGAACAGTTGTTGAAATTAGATGATTAATGTTTTCCCACCAATATTATCAGCAAGAACATCCTACACTACATCAGTTGTGGTAGTTTTAACTTGAGCATGGGAATTTCATGAAACACATTGAAAGCTTTCGTGGAAGACAGTGTGATTGTAGTGACAGGCTTACTGTGGGCCCTCTCTCCATTGTCTTGCTCCACAGATGGAGTCTTGACACTAGGCCATTCACGTGACATAGAGTTCCAAGAATATCAGATCTCTCCTGAGCTCCTCCCTTCTCCACCTTAATCAAGTGGTCCAGTGTCACATCAATACTGAATAATGCTTGGTTAACCCAACACAATGGCACCTAACAACAACAAGATCCTTGTGATCCACAAATAAATCTATGATGTCAAAGGAGTAGATACTGTCAGAAGTAGAAAGGCATTTCTTTATTGCAGTCCCCATTCTACATTGTCTCATATTTCCCCAAAACAGGGCTACTTTCTTCTCAAGTCTCACTGGTAGAAATGAGTCCTCTCTGCCAGATCTCCTTCCCCAGTGCCTCTTCAGGGAAACAGAATAAATTCGTGGGTCTGGGTTTAGACACTCTGATGTTCTCCTCATGCTCTCTATCCATCTTGCCCTTCATGCACTTAGGCATTGATCTCTTTTGAAAAGGTACCTCTTAATCTGAAGCAAATCATCTCAGAGGAGTTGATGGTTGACGGCTATTGCCTCCACCATTATACAGATACATCCAGGCATCCAGAATTTCTTTTAGGCTCACCTAAAACTTTTCTCCTTCATCTAAGATGCAAAACTACTGATGCTTGGCTCATACAGCACAGAGTTATTGTGTCTTCCCAAGGCTGCTTCCATCAAATTTCTAAAGAGTTATAATAAAGTAGCAATCTTCACACTGTGCCTAAAGCCAAGATCCCCTTCTCGAGTACCTCAGTGTGTTTTCTCCTCTTTCCTCTACACACAACAATCTTCCACTTTCCAAATACATGTATGTGACTTTCATAACAACCAAACATCCTCTATTAGAAATCTTACTTCTGCAGTGCTTCATCTCAAGTTTCTCAATCATCTCCTGATGACTTTAAGGATAATAGAGAAAATGTCTACAGTTTTGCCCCTACTTTAACAGGATTTAGTCATATCTTGAGAACTGACCCAGTCCACTAATCTCACAGCAAAGAGAAAACCACTGTTCATAACTTAAAACATGAGGTCTCATATATCTTTGTGTTTTGTTGGATTTTACAGACAGAGAAAAACACCACGGTAGATCTTAAGCCCTTTGTCTTGTTAAGTAGGATAAAAATTCTTGGACTAAATTAGCTGTGCTACTTCAAGTTCACACTGGTTCTATAATCTCATTATTTCTGGGCCCTCATTGAAAGCAGGGTATTAGTTATTCTAATTTCAAAGTGTCTCCCCACCCTCACACATACAAAAATCTTCATTAAAAAATAAAGAGCATATTCAGACAGATATGAGGAAGTTAGTGACTTTGGTTCATTATTTGTAAATAATGCAGCAAGCCCTTAAGAAATTTTTGTAAGCTTAGAATGGTCTTGCAAATTTGTATGAACCATTCATGTCTCGAGCCTGCAGTCATACCACTGTGGCATCCGATCCCATCAGATCTCAGAAGCAAAGCAGGGTCAGTCCCAGTTAGTACTTGGATGGGAGACCTCCTGGGAACACCAGGTGCTACAGGCTTAGGAGACAGACCTGGAAACCAACTCCCAAAAACCAATCAGCCATAGAAAACCCTATGAATAACTGAGAAGGAAGACAATAGTGTTTCATCTGTTGTATGTAGGGTTTCTATGAGTCAGACACCAACTCAGTGGTACGTAAGAACAACAACATTTATGTCTAGAATCATGATTTTCTGTTGTCTTTCTTCGGATATTTTAGGGGCAAGGAAGCATTGAAACACAGACATATGGATCGTTTAGAGAATTATAGGTTAAAATGATCATGAACTAACTTCAGTGATTCAGAGCCCAAGAGCAGTCATGCAGATACCAACAAAAATAGGGAGACTCCTGAATGCTCGAATGTTACATATAGTCTCTCATCACCCTCATATCCTGAACATTTTCATTTAACAAACATTACTGAGTATTTAAAATGTGCCAAATTCACCACTGACCTGACAGTTACAACAATTTTTAAAATGTGACAATTCTTCCAAAGCTCAAAGAGTGCTGGAAGACATTGATTCATAAGCGATAATATTTTGCTGGGTCCGGTGAGGCATGCCTGTAATTCCAGTGGCTTGGGAGGTGGAGGCAGATGGATCACAGGTTCGAGACCAGAGGAAGTCTGTGTAACATAGCGAGACCCTGTCTCAAAAAGTAAAAAAAAGGGGGGCGGGGGCTGGGGCTACAGCTCAGTGGTTCAGCACTTGCAAAGCATGCAAGTGTGAGGCCCTGGGTTCAACCCCAGTACCAGAAAAAAAAAAAAAAAAGAAATAATAATCTAAAACTATAAGGGATTTATAAAGAATGTAGATACAAAGTACAATAGGAAATCACCATATTAATAGCTTAAGGGAGAAAATTGTTAGGATCTTATCCAAAGGTACTAATACAGCAGGTGAAAGCATTCAACCTTCTGGCCACAAGGGGTAAAACCTTACCTCTTCTCACTAGAAGAGATGCTTCTATTTCCCCAAATAGGGGAGCATGTGAGCATGAGTACTTAGTCCATTTGTTCCACCAACTCAGGTTTACATCTCCCCAGAACAGAGGGGAATAGCAAGCCTAATCCATCTGTTCCTGTTAATTGAGATTATTCAAGGAGGTGGCCTTTTGCTCTGTTGGATATGTTGGGCTACTGGGCAGAAATATTCATTCTCTCTCTAGCTCTCTCTCTCTTCCCTCCCTCTCCTATACCTTTACTTCTTTTCTTTTCTCCCATATTACCTCCCTCTCTTCCCCTTTTCCTCTCTCCATCTCCATCTCTCCCTCTATCCCCATCTTTATCTCTCCCTGTCTCTATCTTGTATCTGTGACCAGGGGTGTGAATCAAATTCAAGACTCTAGGTGATAAGCTATTCCAACAAGGTTCCAAGGAGCTCTGAATTTTAGGAGTGATGCATCCTTGCTCAGCGAAATCAAATGGACACTTTGGTCCTATTTGCCTGGTGATTCTTGAGTCTCTATTGTTTAGGAACCACAGAGTCTTAGCCTCTCCACCTCCATCTTGGACATTCCAATTCTCTTGTTACCTTTCACACTAGAATTTACTGCCAACATTATTCATTCATTTGCTTACCTTTTTTTTCAATAAATATTTGGGCACTCACTTTTTGTCCAGATCTGTAAAATGCCCTAAGGAACTCAGTAGTCTACAAAGCAGATATGGTCTCTGTCATTGAAAACCTTTAATTTGAGCAATAGATCATAAATAATCATATGGATAATTTATAATATGCTTTTGACACATGCTGTCAAAAAAAATTGAGTGAGCAATATCTCATGAGCTGGACAATCCTAACCTGTGGGATTAGGGAAGTCTTCCTAAGGAAAAGTCACATGTAGAATTAAATATGAATTACCCAGATTAAACATAAGGAAAACAAAGACCTTGAATTAGGAATGCACTTAAGTAAGAGAGAAGGAAGAGATGATCTGGAGAACCAGGCCATAGGGTATCTTCTGGGTCTCTTGAGCTTGATCCTAAGAGCAATCAGAAATAACTGAAGAATTTCAAGCAGAGTGGGGACATGATCAGCTCTGTTTCAAAAGGTCACTGGGGCTGCCAGAAAATGGGTAGGTTTCAGAGAGGCTGCTGAAAGAACCAGTCCAGAGGCCTCTGTTTGGTCTATTGTGGGAGCAATACAAGGAGAAGGAAAAGAGGGTGGATTCAAGACATGCTTTGGATGTAGAATCAATTGTTCTACATAATGGGAGAGATGTCAGGAATATGGGACAAGGACTGACAAGGGAGGTTTCTATGTTGTTGCCTTGAGCAACCACATGGACAGAGGTGCACTTTTGAGAGACAAGGAACTCTGCAGAAGGAGCACATTTGACACCTTGGAGGAGGATCAGGAACTCCCAAGTTGACTTTTAAGAGGTATACACAGAAGTTGCTAACAGTCAGTTGGATATCTCAGTCTGCAGCACACACACACAGAAGGAAGACAGACATGAAGATATAAATTTGGAATTTGTGAACTTATAGATGATATTTAAAGCCCAGTGAGTGGGGAGATCCCTAGCGAGAATGAAAAGTGAGAAGAGAGGAGTTTGAGGGAATGAGATCTGGTTGCTGCTAGACTATTAATTGTCGCCGGGGAGTGTTTGGCTTTGAGTCTGCAAAGAAAAATGGACAGATTTACTTTCAATTTAAAAATGGCATTAGAAAGCCAGGGAGGTTTCCTCAGACTTTTCTAGGCTGCTCCATTACATAGCATCTCCTCTCCTCTCCCAGGACTCGAATTTGTCTGTCAAAGTTCAGTATTGTGGGACACAAGAAATTTGTTAAGTGGGAAATAAGTCTAACTTTAAAAAAGAATCTATACATATGTAGATATATTAAATAAACAATAATACTTATCCAAGTAGCAAAAATATAAGCACAGTAGAAAAAAGGGGGATGAGGACCAGGAAGTGGGAGCTGGGTAGGAGGAGGAAGGAAGGGGAGGATAAATAAAGTTGAAGGGAAATGGGGGGAAAGGGAGAGAGGAATATCTCAAAACATATGATGTAACTATATGAATACATAGAAAAAAATAAGAGAAAGAAAAGAAAAAAATCAATGAGAATATAACCCATGAATGCATGTGATTTTTATTACATATTAATCAAATGGTGGTGTAAAATATGTAAGTTGATGAAAATGTAACAAAAATTGATGTAATAGTTGCTTAATAGAAATACCAATAGTCTTAGTACTCTGCACCCACCCACATTTATAAATAAAGAAGAAAATTATTAAAAAAAGAAAAAGAGAAGCTTGTTAAGTGAGAGGAGAGGAATACTGTGTTTTGATGTGTCTTATTTGCTTCTGGTTATTAGGATTTCACCCCAAGAATGACATCAGCAAATTGGTAGTGTAACTGTTCTCACTAGCCCTATTAACAAATTGAAATCGCCATGTGAGAAGACAGAAAGTAGCTATCAAATCCTACAATTTGGATGTTTTGTGGAAATTCAGTGAGTGGATCACAAAAGGAAGCACCAAATACCAATCAGCATTCTTCCCGCATCAGTTCCTAGGTTGATATTTAGGCAAGAGCCTGCATCTTCATTTCAAAGACCTGTGAGTCTATGAAGTTTTCTGAAATTTTTCAGAACTCTAACCAAGGTTACTTACAACTTTACATCAAGAGCCAGTGGGTCTTCACCATTTAGCTTGTATTTTGGGTATGCCAACTTCAACATGCACCTCTTCTTGTTCTCTTTTTTCTTTTCTTTTTTTTAACAATTTTTATAAATTATGTCCAACTAACCTCAGGTCAAGCACAAAGAAAAGAGGTCTCAAATGTGAGAAGAGATGTGGTAGCTAGTGATGTAGGATTCGGTTAAGGAAATGAATAAAATAGGCCAATTTTAAATTTTCCTAGAGTGCTGTGAGAATACACCTTGTCAGCTAAATCTGAGTGTAATCATGGAAAGACAGGAAATTATTTACCTACAAATGCCAATTTAATTCATTCAAGGTTACAGTATAACCACATTTCCCATTACTCTTTCCTCTTATTTTTAATGGCCCAAAGCAGCAAGTGTTGGGAGAAAAATGCATCCAACTTTTTACTGTCCATGGGGGACAGGTGCAAAGATGTGCTCTATACAACTGGTTCTAAAACTTTACTGTGTGTAACAATCACCTGGGACATTTGTTAAAAGACTTTCAAGGGCCCCATCCTCAGAGAATCTCATTTAGCAGGTCAGAGTGAAGATCATGAATGCACATTTATAACATGTCCACAGGTGGTGTGGATGCTGAAGCTCCTACAGCCATATTTAGAGAACCAATTTCTACCTAATCACTCAGAAGTCCCCAGGGGAATTGAGTCTAAATTGCTGAGAGTGGTGACTCACTCAGTAACTCACTCATTTTTCACTTCTTTCCATTCCCCATTCAATGTTCCTGGGCTCATCTCCCTCATAAACCACATACAACAAATCCCAGGCCCAGCAACTGCTTCTTGGGTTAATCTGAAACAAGACAAAGGCAGAACCAGGGACAAATAAGCAGGAAAGAGAGTAATTGGAAATGGGTCTTCAGGATTACTGCCTCTACTGCTATAAAGGGCCCTGCTGTTGCCCCTTGGGTCTGGAAACATTCCAGCTGTAGCTTGTCTCTGCCTGTATCACTCCAGATTTGGTCTCACAACAGAGCCCAAGCCCAAATCTTACAATAATCATGGGTTCCTCATTCTCCATTCACCTGCCCCATCTATTGGCCATCATATCCCAACATTGCAGTCAACTCATTTCAAAGATGTTTCCTCATCCATATAATCTATGTCCAGTTCAGGTCCTCATCCTTTTCCCCTTGACAGACATGAGTGAGCCGAGTGACTGATCTCTTTGTCCTTAGTCTGCCTTCTTTTTTAAAAAGTCCTTCATAGTGAATTTTATGGAAAGAAAATATGACCAGTTGCTCAAAACCTTCTATGAGTCCCTCAGGTAATGATGGTCAAAAAAAGCTTTCTATGATGAGGTCCCTGCTTGCCTCCCCAGCCTAGTCCCTCATTTCTTCAAAGTATGTACTCTGCCTTTAGCCATATATCAAATTAGTCACCTCTCCCTAAACAGATGCTCCATCACCTCTATGCTTCTGTCTACATGCTTGGAATTCATTCACTTTACATTTGTTGAACTCCAAGGCTGTGCCAGACACTGTTCTAGAATGTAGAAGGTAGTTACAAAGCTATGAACAAAAGTGAGAAAAATTATGCCCTCATAGAGCCTACTTTCTAGCAGGATGATATGGTTCTTATTGTAATTGTTGTTAGGTGCCATGGAGTCATATCCAACTCATCGCAACCCTACGTTCAACAGAATGAAACATTCCTTGACTTTGTGCCAGACCACAATCTTTTTTATGTTTAACCCTGTTGTTGCAGCAACTGAGTCAGTCCATCTAACTGAGGACTTTTTTCATCCACCTGCCATTCTCCCAAACATGATGTCCTTCTTCAGGAATTGATCTCTCCTGACAACATGTCCAAAATATGTAAGACGCAGTGTAGCCACCCTTGCTTCCAAGCAACACTCTGCTTGCACTCTTCTAGGGCAGATCTGTTAGTTCGTTAACATTCCATGCTATATTCAATATTCATCTCCAGCACCATATTTCAAAAGCATCAATTCTTCACCTGTCTCCCTTATTCAGTGACCAGCTTCCGTAACCATATGATGTGACTGAAAACAAAATGGCATGAGTCAGGTGCACTTTCATCTTCCAGGGCTTTCCACATAGGCCTTAGGTAAACTCAGTAAGTATACTATCAGGTGGCAACATGTACCAAGAAGGAAAATAAAGCAATAAAGGGAATAGTGTATGATAGAGCATAAAGTTCAACTTTAAATAAGTTGTGGATGGAGGACCTCTATGACAAAGAAGAGAACAACCTGCTGGAAAGAGCAGTGAGTCTTGCAGATGTCTGGGGAAGGTCATTCCTGTAAAGGGAAGAACAAGGCCAAATACCTCTCCTTCTTCTCCATACTGTTCCCAGCTTCACTTATCTAATTCATCCTTCAGAGTTGCTACTGGATCTCTCCCACTTTCCGAAGGCTTTCCCAATCCCATTGTCCATTCTCTGTCAAGAATCCCATCTCAATGCTCTCAGAGTATCTAGCCATACTCTTATGATAGTATTCAAAATATTGGTGATAATAAATTACACCTAATATGTATAAAGTACTTACTGAATGCCAATTACCCTACTGATGGTTTGCATGGATGGTCTACTTTTAGTTTTCACCACCACTGAAAAAAGATGTATAGTTATCTCATTTTACAAAGGAAGAAATTGATACACAGAGAGGTTTAGTAACTTGTTCAAGATCACCATGAATTCCAATTTGTACCTCGTGGATTGAGCTCTTAGATTACAGGAACTATGTGGTTTTTATTTCTTTATGGTATATAATAGTATGCCTCCAAAGAAGGATCTCAGGTTCAATGCTTCAAATAGACATTAATGTCTATATTACCATATCATACAGAAATGGCTATATGAATTTACATACATTTGGTGAATATGTTTGTGATCATCTGACTTAAAATGGAACTCATTTAGTGAGACCCTAGGGTCACCTGATAAGGAAAGGCTGGTATCTTTCAGAGAAGATATGGAAATTCAATGCACAGCTGATTTGGCTGCCAATTAAAAGAAACTCCATAGACTGAGTGAGACAACAGTGGTTTCAATTACAAGTTCCAAATGGAATGTCATTTGGACAGATGTTTTGTATAACATGTGTTAATGTATCATCAAGCTGCTTTCCACATGTATCAACTCTATGTTGTTCTCCAGGTCAGTAATAAGTCTCCAAATGAGTAGCTCCAAGGAGTTATTTATATAATAATGGTCAACAATTCTCTCAAACAACCAAGAAGCTCTAGGTAGGCCTGCAAGTGTCCAATATTTTTGAAGTTCTACTAAACATCCATAATCAGCTCCAGAATTGTCCTGCCTGTCCTTCTAGCCCAGTGTTTCTTCAATGAAGGGCAATTTTGTCCCTTTGAGGGACAATGGCAATATCTGGAGACACATTTTTGGTGAAGGTTGGGGGATGAGGTGCTACCATAATCTTGTGGGTAGAGACCACAGATACTGCTAAATATCCAACAATGCACAAGACAGCCCCACAACAGTTTTCCAGTCCACAATGTCAATAGTGCCTTGGTTCCATCACATTGCCATGTGTAAATCTGAAAATCTTTTTGATTCCCATCCAATGACATGTGAAAGGCATAAGAAGTGTCTCAATGTTGTTGACTAGGGAGAATCTTTGTTGCATTACATAAATTTCTTGATGTCATATCAAGATGAATCACTGGAGTAAACACCATGCTCAGGTTGCTGCTTCCCTTTGGCCTGCGCTCCACATGCCACAGGGTAAACACCTATCCATAGGGTGAACACCCATTCATCTTTAAGGCTCAGAAGTATCCCTTCCAATATGAACACTCCACTGACACTGCACAGGAAGAAATGGCCACCCTTTCCTTTGCACCCCAACTGCATAAATCTAACATAAGAGCCATATGCCTTTGTGCCATTATCGATTACATGCCTATCTCGTGCATTACCTCCCCTCACTGGAGCTCAAAGACCAAGTCTTATTATTTTAGTTTTATAGGCTTAGCACAGCGTCTGGCCTTAGTGGGTGTTCGATGCACGTGTTTGAAGTGAATGCATTTTCAGATGGGAATCTGGTTCCAGCAGTTCTTCTATATTCAGCTACTCTAATTTTTACTGTAAAAGTGACTCTTTCTCTGCCAGTTTCTAAATGGAATAGTAGCCACAAAAACCACAGTATCCATCCCTGTGTCCACACTACTAATGTTCAAGTTCACAAGCCATTTCTCCAATGCCATCAAAACAACAACATGAACTCCCAGCAGTGGGGGAAAAGGGTTACAAAAATAGGCTGCTTAAAAATCAAGCACTTTTCCACAGAAAAACAGCTGCTGGCACCTTCCTGTGAGTAACAGAAGTTTCTATTTTAAAAGAAAGGCAGTCAAATAAGAAGCAACTTTATCACAATGCTGCTTTCCCAGATTTCTTGGCCACGGCAACATATCAGCCTGTATCAGGCTCTTGGCGTTCCCTGACAGACCTGGCTCCTGTAATGATTCATAGCTACCATGTGAGGAAGGGAGATTTTTCACATGAATTCGCCCCTTTAAAAAGAAAAAAGCAGCCCATGAAAGACCCAGCTCTGTCGATCATGCGTGCAGCACTCGACTTCTCTCCCTGACAAAAAACAAGGTGAGTGGTGAGCGTTGCCAAGGCAAAGGAAGTGCGGCCATCCTTGTGCTCTCAAGTAGCCAAGGATGTATGTTTTCTCTCTTGGCCCTTGAAGTCCGTGTCTCTCAAAAGTTTCATGAACACAGTGGAGAAATCGGGTATATGGATACAGTCATCTTTTTTTTTTTCTTTATCCTTTAAACTTTCTTTGGTTTTGAGTAATCAGTGAAGGTCTTGGAGGACATTCAATCTAACAGTTGAAAAAACAGCTCCACTTACATCATTTTGATTTCCAGGTATTAAATACTGAGATTTCTGTTTATGTTTTCATTGAGTTAAGGTTTCTGTCACCATCTGTTTCTGATAGGCTTTGAGAAACAATGCTCACAGTATAGGAATAAAACAGCACACAGTTCATCGGAAGGAAACAAAGGATGACGGCACTTCATGGCCTGACCTGAATAGATTACCATTCTTGGGCAAAATGTGGGCTTCAAGTTTTCCAGAAGCCAAGCCAGAACAAGGGACATATTGCAAATATGAGTTCATGCAAGTACCCGGGGATGAATTGGAATATTCAAAAGTGGGGAGGCATTGGGCATGGTAGTGCACATCTTTAATCCCACCGATCCTGGAGGCAGAGGCAGGAGGATCACATGGAGGCAGGAGGATTACACGGTCAAGGCCAGAGGCAGCCTGTGTAATTTAGCAAGATCCTGTCTCAAAATGCGAGGTAAAATATGGGCTGGGAGTACAGCTCAGTGGTGCTTGCCAACAGCTTATGTGCAGCCCTGGGTTCAACTCCCCAGTACCAAGAAAGGAAAAGAAAGAAAGAAAGAAGGAGAGAGAGAGAGAGAGAGAGAGAGAGAGAGAGAGAGAGGAAGGGAGGAAGAGATAGAGGGAGGGAGGAAGGAAGGAAGGAAAGAACGAAGGAAGGAAGGAAGGAAAAAAGGAAGGAAAGAAAGAAAAGCAGCAAGGCAGATTTCAGCCTCTCCCTCCGGAGAGAGCTTCATTAGCAGTAGAGAACTCTCCTATCCCAATGGAGTGGGCAACCCGGTCTTGCCTGCAGTCTCAAAATACTTTTGAATTTCCATCCAATTTACATGATCAAGGCAAGAGCCAAGAAAGAAGGTCTTGAACTCCCAAATCAGAGCCTCCCAGACATGATAAGCAGGGTGCTCTTTAAACCTGTTACACCTGACTTTTAAAAAGGGGTCCCATTATGGAAATTGTAAAATTCATATCATTCTTTTATGTAGTGACACCCTAACAACCCCAGTTGCTCTTATCTATAGCTTCATTTTATTAAACATTCCTCACAGGCCACAGGCTTCACTTTTTTTGGGGGGTGGGGAGTGGCACATTACTTGGAAGTTGAACTCAGGGCCTCGCACATGATAGGCAAGTGTTCTACCAATAAGCTGCACCCAAAATCCAATTTTTATTTTTTATTTTGAAACAGTCTTATTAAGTTGCCTCCGCCTCCCAAGATGCTGGGATTACAGGTGTGTACCACAATGCCTCTACTCATTTACCCCCAGAATAACTCAGTAAAAAGAATGATGGCAGTAAGAGCTTATATGTGCCAAGTACTGATCCATACTGTTTATGTACCTTAATGCATTAAATCCTCTCAACAACCCTGTAGAATAGGTCTATGATCTTAATTTTCCTGGTGAGGAAGTTAAGTGTCAGTTAATGGTGTTACCATCACAACAGCTGATGGGAACAGTTCTGATATGAACATGGACAAGATTTCTGTCTCTGAGGCTTTGCTTTTTTTAAAATAACACCATTATTGAGATGTTATTCATATACCAAAATGTACCCTTGAAAGAGTACAATTCAATGATTTTTAGTATAGTCACAGGGTTGTGGAACCATCTTCTCAATCTATTTTAGAACATTTTCATCACTCCATAAAGAAGTCCATTAGCAGTCACTCACATCTCCCACTCCATTCCCAGGCCTAGGCAATCACTAATCTACTTTCTGTCTCTGGGGCTGGGAGTGTGGCTCAGTGGCAGAACACTTTCCTAGAAGACACTGGGGTTAATCCCCAATATCACTACCACCACCAAAAAAAAAAAAATCCTTTCTGCCTCAATAGATTTGCCTTTTCTGGATGTTTTATGGGACATTTTATATAAACAAGATTATGTAAGATGTGGTCTTTTCTGACTGGCTTCTTTCACTTAACATAATGCTTTTAAGGTTTGCTGGTGGTGTAGCATATATCAGCATTTCTTTTTATTGCCAAATAGGTCACAGTTCTAACCAATCCACTGTTCTCCTCTCTGATGTGGGTATTATTATTATCATTTTATACATGAGTAAACTAAGGTTCAGCAAAATGAAAATAATTGCACAACAGAGCCTAAGGCAGACCTAGCACCTGCTTACCCCAAAGCCATATTCTCAAAGTCCTGCTACATTGCCTCCAATGAATGTATTTACTTAGAGAAGTTACTTGCACCAGGGAAATTAGCCTCGTGGGTCCTAGCAACTTTCTTCTTACTTCCATGAAATGCAATAAAGCACTGATTGAGAAAACAGACTTTAGCATTAAGCCCAAAACAAAGCTGTGGCTTTAGAAAAAAAACACTTCATCTTTCAACACTTTTGTTTCTCTGTCTGTGAAAGAAGAATTATGACATCTACATGTTAGAGTTGGAAGACACAAGAGGTAAATTGTGTTTCCCAGTCAAGCATACTGTAAGGGCTCAATCAGCAATTCCATTCTGCGGGACAATATGTGTTGAGGCAGGTCTGAGACAAAGAAGGAAGTTCAGCTGGAGAAAGCAGGAAGAAAGGAGAAAGCAACAAAATTATGGTTATGCCAGACTGTTGTGGTTGTTTTCGTGGCTCTGTCTCTAGGATAAATCAGCAACATGGAACATTTGCAAGAACAACTTGATCTACACAAAGACATCTGGAGAAGACCCCAAAGGGGAGGTATGCCTCTTTCCCTCTCTTCCATCCACCCATGGGTGCCCAGCTTGTGGTATATGCATTTCTACCCCCAATATCTTGGTTCCAAAGAATTAAAAAAAAAAAAGACTTGGTGGGAGAGGAGACTGCAGAACATTCCCTGGGAAGCCTAAATAGGTGAAAACAGTAACCTCAATACAAGCATGCCAATTACATATTCAACCAGATTTATTTCTGTATTCCCCTTCATGCAATTAGAGAAGATAAGTATTAAGTTCAGGATTCACAGTAGGTTTCTGCGTTTTGAAATGAAATCATTTATAATTAATTGAAAATTGTCTTTCTCAAAAGTAATGCGAGCCTATTTTTAAGATCCTACCAACAGACCTTGTATGAATTTGGAAACTGCAGACATAAAACAGAGGATATAGAAAAGACAACAATTAAAACATGTTCTTTTTAAAAGGGGAGGTTAATTAATATTACAATCTATAAAAGAACAAGTTATTTCAATCACTAAATGGATTTTTTTCTTTTGCAAATAAAGCCTCTTATTCATTTATTCAGGTAATGTGCACCAATGGGTAAAATACAATTGTTCTGCTGCTGCTTTCAGAAAAATCATTCCTTGTCAATACACTTTTTTTAAAGTTGCTCATGTAGAGAGAACAGAGGGGGGTGAGCATATTTAAAGACATTTTTAGATAGTTCAGCTCATACTCAAGAACTGTACATATTAGTCCTAAATCATTGATCCACCTGGGCCTGGACTCTTTGCACATTAATCTAAAACATTTATATTTTAGAAAGTGGAGGCTGAGAGAAACAGCATATTAGCAAGGGCAGCTTGGCACCATCCAGGGCTATTTAAAGATCATGTGTGCATTGATGCAAAAAATGATTCAGAAGCATCTATTGTAGTGAATGCTAGAAAGTGGTGGCTTCGTGATTTGTTCTGGTCTTACAGAATTCTGGTGGTAGTAAACCTCGTTTTTGTGGTTATTAGTAAACCATGCATGCCAGTATCCATAACTGTGTCATTTGCCTCCACCAATCTGAGCTTAGTCTTGGGACAACTTGGGTCTCTGGGACATTAACAAGTAATATATAAAGCAGGGGTGTCCAACTCTTTGGCTGCATTGAATAAAGAGGAATTGCCTTGGGCTGCACATAAATTATATATTCTAGTTAGTGAATATACATAACAAGGGGGGGGTCACAAAGAAAATAAACACAAACAAACACATGATGTTAAAAAATGTTGTGGGGTGCATTACTAGCTGTCCTGACTCTTGGGCAACAGGTTGAACACGCTTGAAAGAGAGGCATGTCTTCTTGGAAAGCTTGTTTCAGGACCATGCTCTCTCCTAGCCCAGGCACCATGCTCTTAAATGTCCAAATTAACCAAGTGGTCAAGTGGTGGAGAATCGAGGTCTCCATCAAGAGCCCCAGCCGAGCTGTCCCCCAAAAGTCAAAGGCAACTTGCCAGTCATTATAGCCCAGTGAGCCCAACTGCAAGACACCGCAGCCCCTGTTGAGATGCCCTCTATGAGCCATGCTAGCTGATGCTGCATGGAGCAGAGATGAGCTCATCTTGCTCCACCCTGTCCAAATTGCAGAATAATAAGAAAATAAATTATCTTCAGCCATCATTTTATAATGTGTATAGCTTTAGATAACCAAAATAGTGACCTGAGCGTAAGCAGAACAGTGATTGGAGCATAGCATCAAGCATAGCTGTGAGAGAAATTCTGCTATTCTAGTCTAGTATCTGGGCTGGGGTTTAGCTCGGTTGGTAGAGGGCTGCTCTGCACTCACTGAGGACTCAGTTTCAATCCCCAGCACCACAATAAAACAGGAGAAGAATGTAGCAACCCACTTCAAAAGCAATCCTGAAACAATCAGCCATTGGAAATCTTATGAGGGTCTCAATGGGTTGGACCTGATTCAATAGCAGCTAACAACAACAAAGTCTAGCATCTACCTTTCTAAATCAGCAAGAGGAGGAAAGTCTGCCTCTGATCTATGCTGAGAGTTCCAGAAGGATGGCATTCTATGGTAATTACAGGAAAAACATCATCTATTTAATTCTTTCTTAGTGCCAGCTCTTCCTACTATGCCAAGGACTATATATGTGTAGCTATGTAGCATATCATTTTGTCCATATAACAGTTCTTTGAATAAAGAAATACCTATATACACTAGGGAAGGAAAGTGAGACTTGGAGAAAAGACTTTTGCCCAAGATGTTATAGCCGATGTTCCCAGGAGTAGAGTTGCCACTCTAATCACTCCTCTACGGTGAAAGCTGCTTCCGTGCATGATGTGTTGCCTCTGTACCAGGAAAGCACTGTGGACCCACTTCCACTGCCTGGGCCTAGCTTGTCTACCAGTGGGGATAAGGAGATCCTACTCATCTCTCTGTTCTTCCCAGCCATTATCCTCGTGTGTGTGTGTGTGTGTGTGTGTGTGTGTGTGTGTGTGTGTGTGTGTGTGGTATATGTGTGCACATGTCAAACACCATGCAAGTTCTCTTGTGTAGAAGGGAAGGAAAAGGAACCTGGTCTCTTCAACAACCCAACCTCACAGGGATTCTCAGTCCTGGGTCATATCTAGCCACTGGCCACTTACCTCAGCTGCATTAGAGCTTGAATCACCAATAGGGACACATCTGTCCCTGTTGGTCCTGACACAGCTATGCTCTTTCATTTTCTCTTGAGAGACACACATGCAGGGGACAAGGCCAGGAAAAGAAAACATTGTCCCTGGTTTAAGGTTGGGTCGCAGGTGCCAGCACTGGCTCTTGATGAGCTCAGGTAGGTCAAGTAGCATTTGAAAAACATGCTCTGTACAACCCTTGCATCTGATCCCATTGATCTCGGAAGCTAAGCAGAGTTGGACCAGTTAGTTCTTGGATGGGAGACCGCCTGGGAATACTGGGCACCATAGGCTAGGGAGAGGGAACTCACAGCCCACTCTCAAAATAATTAGCTATCAAGAACCCTATGAAGGGCTGGGATTTAGCTCAGTTGGTAGAGCGCTGCGCTGCAGTCTCTGAGGTCCCGAGTTCAATTCCCAGCACCACAAACATGGGAGAAAGACCTGGCAATCCACTCCCAAGGCAATTCTGAAACAGTCAGCCATTGAAAACCCTATGAGGGTCGCTGTAAGTCGGATACCAACTTGACGGCACCTAACAACAACAACAACATGAAGAGTAGAGAAGCACTGGCAATAGTGCCAGGGATAGCACAATGTCAGGTAATGTTTCATTCTGTTGTACATGAGGTCACTATGAGTCAGATCTGACTGGACAATAGCTAACAACATCGGCATCGAAACCTCCCATATCTTCTCTTCTCTCTCCCCATGATAACCACACCCATACACTCTCAGCTGCTTATGTTTTACTGGTGCATTGAAGGAGGAGAAACAAGTCCATGAAGAGGAGATCAAAGGAAAGCAGAGCCCAGTGAGGGACTTCTCTTATTGGTCCACCAGGCCACATTGACTTTTCAAGGTGAGAAAACTTTGCATAGAAGAATCTCTGTGTCTAACAAAATGTTTCATATGTTTCTAAGATTTTAATAATTATAAAGTAACAAAAGAGGGAAATACAAGAAGCGGAGAATAGGGATGGGTTTCATGAGAGAGGAAGCTGAGTTCTCCCTAGTGGCTCCATCTGCTCCTAACCCTCCCAGCCTTCCCCCTACTGATAATAAGCATTCATTTATAAGTCAGTCTGCCCTGCTAAATCATAAGCTCTCTGACAAAAGCAATCCTGTCTTAGCTACATTTGCAACTCCATTTTATGCAGTGCCGACATGTACGTTGTTTGAATGATTGAGAATGAAACAGACAATTTGCTTAATTTCTATGGTTCTCATAGACACTGGCATCCTGGCCCTGGGTCCAGACTCTTTGCTTCTACCACTTTAGTGTCTGTGGGCCATAAATCATAAGATGACAAGAGGACATTGAGAACATTGCATTTGGCCAAGACACAGAATCCCAAATCCTTGAATTCTGCTTTCCCACACACTTCTCTTCCAGAAAGCCAAGACAGATGCAGGGAAACACCAGGCATTTATTCATGAAAATTTAGCTCCCACATCAGTCTCCACCTCCGGTCCCCAATGAGCAAAGCTGGATGATGTGAAGGGCTCAGTCCAGGCTAAAAGATGCCTAATGAAGCCTGTCTTCTTCTCCTCTGGATCCACAGTCATGCTGAGGTAAAGTGAGTCCATGGGAAATCACACCAAAGCCAAGCAATCCAGAAAGATAGCATTTGCCCTTTTAGCTGGGCTTACGGTCAACTACGGTGTATTCCTAGAGCCGAGTGACTATCAAACAGGTGACTTTTTCTGCACCTGTCATGGGGAAGAAAGAAAACCTCAAGAACTGCTAAAGGACTCTAAAGAAACTGCTGCGATGTGGGACCCAGGGCTTATCACCTTTTCTTGTTACCAAAGAGGTTTAAACCTCTGGCACTGTGGCCTGATAAATGGCATTGACCTTAATCTCTTATCAGCACTCACCTATCCAGGTAAATTTTTAGTCTGGGAATAGGAAAGGAGCTTCCCCCAGAGGCCAGAATGGCCCTGAAGCCATAGATACTGATAATTTGCTTGTCCTGAGATCTGCTACTTTATTGTGGTTGGTGGTAATATTGCTCTATTATTTCCTGTATTGCTACCACATCTTTGGTCCCATCTGTCTTGACCTTGATGCTTGGTGTTCATGCTCCACCTCTCAGTCATGAGTGTTCTCTACTTAACTCTCAGTCATGAGTGGGTCTGGTCTTGGAAAAAGAGACCAAGACTTTTCTTCCAACCAATCCTGGGATCTTAGTATGTTGCCTCATTTTATCCTCCTGCTTTTCTTCCTGAAAGATGTGTAGATGTAGATGAAATAGATATAGATACAGATGTAGATTAGATACAGATATAGATATAGATTAGATATAGATACCCATATAACCAAAACACCACACATACCTTCAATTTCCATTGATAAATATGATTTTTTGACTCAGAGCACAATGTTCTCTTGTGCTCTTTTTGTGGTCTTTTTGTTGTTGTTGTTGTTGTTAGGTGCCATTGAGTGGTGTTGGACTCATAGCGACCCTCAGCAACCCTCATAGGGTTTTCAATGGCTGACTGTTTCTGGATTGTCTAGGGAGTGGATTGCCACGTCCTTCTCCCATTTTTTGCAGTGCTGGGAATCGAACACGGGACCTCAGAGAATGCAGAGCAGCGCTCTACCAACTGAGCTAAATCCCAGCCCACTGAGCTAAATCCCAGCCCGTGGTCTTTTTAGTCAATTTAAAGTATCCTTGGTACTGCTTGAATGTTTTGCAAGATCTGAGACATTAGAGGAAGAAGCAAAGGGGCCTTGCCTTGCACCTCCCACTGCCCCCCATTTCTAAATCACTTGGGTGAGGATAGTTATCCTTGAGATGCAGTCTTCACTGGGGGGACCTCCCTCCAAAGCTGATTCAGTCTCCCTTCTCCAGGGCAGCTGACAGCATAAGACTGAGCACGAGTTGATACCTAATGTTAAGCAAAGTCAAAATCAAATACATCAAGCACTTAACTAAAAGCAAGCTTCAAAGGAAGACACAGGCTACTGGATGGCAACTCTAAGCAGAGCTTGCCTTGGCAGTATCTGATGAAGACACAGCTCTGTCATGCTTAAGCCCATCTGAGCAGACAGCTTGACAGTCCAAGGTCTCAATGAAGAGAGTCGCCTCCAATTCCAGAAGCCAGATCCCAGGGAAGGGAAATCAGACTGCCCACAAGCAATGACACGACTTCACATTTCCCTAATGCCTTGCCAGCGCGAGCATATGGATCCTGCCTCTGGCCTTCCGAGAGCTGGATCAGAGTCTCCATGCTAGAGGCCAGGAAACACATGCCCGGTTTCTGTGCTCACTCAGCAAGTCAGCTTTTTTTGTGAACTCCCAGATCTAGAATTCTCACTCCTTGACCTCTAGGTCACCAGTGCACCCAGCGTCTGTATGCCAAGGTGCTGGTGCCACAAGGCCATTAGGAAAGACTGGGGATCTGTGGGAAGGGAAGGCAATGGTGCTTTGCAGCTTTGAGGCTTCCTTCCATCCAGACATTGGCAGCATTTCATAGGCTGTGCACCATTTCTCTCACCGGACCTTCCAAAGAGTGTCCTCACCCTGAGTTACTAAGGAGCACCTGAAGCAGAGGGTAAATGAATGCTTGCCTCAAGGCCACAGGGCAAGCACTTGGTTGTCCTGATTTGCTCCATCAGCCCCATTTCCCAGGTTCATGTTTGAACTAATCAATCCTGGTGCTCAAATGGAGGAACGTGACACTGGAGTGTGAAACAACAAAATACACCTTCGCTCTCCCAAAGCAAAGCAATCTACCCCGGTCACAAACTTGCCATGATGCTAAAGCATGGAGGCACAAACAAGGACAGGCATAAGAGTCAAAATGAAGAGTTCGAGAGGGTGTAAAAGGCTCCCTAAAGGATGTGGTAACTTCTCAGGAAAAGTCCTTTGGAAAACACACACCTGTCACTAAAGGACGCGCAAGTTCCCCATCCTACACCAGTGACACATGTGGGTCTGCTGTAACCAGGGAGAGCCAAAGATATTCAATTCTGCAAAAATCAGCTTTTAAAAATAAAATTCAATTCCTGGCATGTGTTGTGATACTTCCGCTGTTCCAAACTTAATACTGAAGCCACCCACAGGACCGCTGTCTTAGCCAAATACAGTAAGGAAATAAGCCTTCTTGCAGAAAGCCCACAGGAACGGCATCCAAAAGACAGGCTCAGGTAGCAATGCAAACAGGCCAAAGAGGGCCCACTGAGCAGCACGTACAGGTATGTGCTCTGGGCAAGCCAGAGATGCTCAGCCAGCCTCCTCAAAACGCTGCCCATAAATATAATTCCATAGACTGCAGGAGCAGAGGTCTCCTGGCACTCACAACTTCTGACTCCAGGAAATGCAATTCCCAGTTTGCCAATCTCTATAAAACACAGAATGATGACAACTGAGAAGAGATCTCTCATACAATCTCTATATAATCCACAATGCCCATTCAGTTGCCCTGGAGTACCTACTTTCCTATATAATTTACTAATCTTTTCTGTATATAATTCTTCTCTTCTCAGTCAGACCAGAAGTTATATGAAGTCAGACACTGTCCAGCTCTAGACAGCAACTTTAAGCCTTTAGGCTCAATGCCTCCACCAACAACAACACATTTCAGACTTGGTTTCAAAATAAGAGAACTATGTTTCAGTATGTTACATTATTCATGCCTTAGCCCTGAATCATTTTCTCGAATTCCTTTCATTTCTTGCTTCCTGAACCATTTTTCCTGGCTCTTAACCTTTTAGTCTGCTTTCTCGCAGATAATCTCTCCTTGCTTTTCGTATTTATCCTTGAACGTGGGACCTTCTTGAGTAGTCAGGAAAAAGAACAAGCTCTGAAGCTCCAGCCTTCTTGACTTCAAATTCTATTACCACCATTTATTAACAGCAGCATCCTAGGCCAGTTATTTTTATTCTTTCGACCTTGATTTTCTCACTGTAAAGTGGTGTTCATATTAAGATATGCCTCTGAATTATTGACAAGACAACATGGCTTATGGACAAAATAATCAGAAAAATACCTGGCACCACAGAATTGCTCAATAAATATTACCAGTTGTGTGGCATTTTTCTGCTACATTAATGCCTATATGGGCACTTTAGTCAACCTGGAAAAATACACAGAGTAGCTCTTCTTCCAAGTACCCTACCCCAATAATATATACCAACAGATGGAAGAGAAAGCATTAATTTCTGTGACACAGTCAAACTGTGCCTAACACAGAGAAAGGCACTGTAATAAGTCCTAAGACCTTCTTACCCAGTGATTAATTTCTTACTGGCTCTAGCTTAATTCAATGGAGCTCCACAGAGTCTTAGTTAAATTAAACACAAAAGGGTTTTCTTTCCCTTTTTAAATTGATTTTCTATCAAAGAAACACT
The DNA here is from genome assembly GCA_007922755.1 of Pedetes capensis. Taxonomy (NCBI): domain Eukaryota; kingdom Metazoa; phylum Chordata; class Mammalia; order Rodentia; family Pedetidae; genus Pedetes; species Pedetes capensis. Next base: position 21,608 of record VMDO01017417.1, on the reverse strand, counting down.
TACTTTGCTCTTCACAAGATTGTAAAACTCACAAATAACACACTACATGTCTAACACATCCATTCCTAGTCTCCACGCTTGAGTGGCCATCAAGAAAGCATTTTTCATTCAATCAACTAACATTTATTTGCCATGGGCCCTGCCTTCTGGTAGTCAGTATTTGGTTGTTAAGACAAGACTAATACATAAAACATTACAAAGAACAATAGAAAGTCTGTTGCTAAGTGCCGCCAAGTCAGGTCCAACTCATGATGCCCTTATGTGCAACAGAACAAAACGCTACCCAACACTGTGACATGCACAAGATCTTTTTGTTTTATGTTGATCCCATTGTTATAGCCAGTACATTTCTTCCCAGTTTGAGTCATGCCAGGGGCTTTACTCCATTCCCATCATTAAGGTCAACTCTTCTCTGAGGAGGCACTCTTCTCCTTTTGTCTTTTGAATGACTTCCGATCTGGGGGACTCATTTTCTGGCACTATATTTGACAGTGCTTCTCTGTTAGTCATAGGGTTTTCAATGGCAAATTGCTTTGGGAGGGGGCTGCCAGGTCCTTCTCCTCATCTGTCTTAGTTTGGAATCTCATCTGAAATGTGTCCACCATGGGTGGCCCTGCTGGTATCTGAAATACTCATGACATATCTTTCAGCATCACAGCAACACACAAGCCCTCCACAGTGCAACAACCTGACCCACATGTGATATAGGGGATAGAAAGTAAGAAAGTACATTGTTGTTGTTGTTGTTAGGTGCCGTGGAGTCGTATCCGACTCATAGCGACCCTTATAGGGTTTTCAATGGCTGATTATTTTCGGGATTGCCTTGGGAGTGGATTGCCAGGTCCTTCTCCCATTTTTGCAGTGCTGGAAATTGAACTCAGGACCTCAGAGACTGCAGCACATTGCTCTACCAACTGAGCTAAATCCCAGCCCCAGAAAGTACGTGTGTGTGTGTGTGTATGTGCGTGTGTGTGTATAAAATTAAGTACTGAGCTAAGTAAATGGTGCCAGCTATAAATACAATAGTTCTAAAAAGACATGTCAGGTAGTGGAGCACAGTAATTCACTTATTCACTCAACAAACACTTCCTGGGTACTATCTATATGCCACTTTCTGTGCTAGCCTCTGGACATGTAAGTGAAAGACATTGTTGTCTTTCTTCCCTGAAGTCATTCATGGTAGGACAATTATTCAGCTGAGGAAAATCATTGCTCTAAGCCAAACATGGTAACCTCATTCACCTTGCAAGTGACTGACTTTTGTTTAATCTATTCATTGCATTTATCCAAAAATTGGGGTGTTTTTAATTAGCATACAATATAATGAGCCTCATTATGACATTTTCATAGAATTATATTATTTTGCTCTTATTCACTCCTGCATTATCCACCCTTGTTCCTCCTTCTTCCTCCTACTCTTCCCTTCCCAACTCCAGATATGTCTCCCTATACTTTTCAATCCTACAAACATTTAAAAAAATAAACCTAGTTTCTGCATATGAGAGAGAACATGACATTTTTCTTTTTGAGTCTGGGTTGTTTCACTTAACATGATCTCTAGTTCCATCTATTTCCCTGCAAATGACATAATTCTACTCTTTTTGTGGCTGAATAATAGTCTATTGTATATATATATACACTATATTTTTTAACCCATTCACTTGTTGAAGGATGTCTAGGTTGATTCCATTTCTTCTTAAATGGCCATGGAGTTTGAGAAGAGTTGGTTTGGGGCTTCTAAGAAAGTTTTTCTCAGTCTGAAGAAATCACCACAAGAAGACACATCTCCTTTCCTCTGATTATTGTCATGCATGGATATGAAGTCCATTACTATTGGCTATTACATCTTGCCACAAGGTTGAAAATAGAAGAAAAAAAAAAGTAAGGGCCAAAGAAGTAGGAAAACAGATTCAATACCATCAGATCCAGTCAGCTTTTTATAGTGTTCTGCTTCTGGGCTTCCAATTAAATAATCCAGTACCTTTTCTTATCATTGATATTAGCTTGAGTTTTGATTTATTTTCCTGTTACTTGCAGCCATACACACTGTAACTCATAGAACACACGAAGATAAATGAGATATGAACCCTGGTCATGGAGTTCACAGGCTAGTGTTGACAGACATGGAATTGTGCAGCATTGCAGTTTATTAGTTAAGTACAATGGAATAATGTTCTAGGAATGAAAAGTATATCAGAAGGAGGAGCAGTTGGCACAGACATAGGACAGCAGCTTCATCAACTTCAATCAGTCCTTGAAGATCAGTCAGTAAGTGATGGCAATAAGTGAGTAAACAATGGCAAAACAGTGAGGGACTAGAAGTGCCCTAGCAAATCACTACCAAAATTGCCTTATTTTCCTTTTGTTTCTTAAGACAGGGACTCATTATGCAATCCAGGCTGGCATCAAGCTCATGATCCCCCTGTCTTAGCCCCTCAAGTGCTGGGATTACACAAATATACCACCATGCCAAGCTTTCCACACATCTTCAGAGAGAATACCTGGCTAAAATTAACAGCTAAAGTGCTAAACCTGTTTCTTTGGATTCCTATTTCTGGATCCAGTCTGAAAATCACTCTCCAACCCTCCTGGGTTTTTTTTTTTCTTTCTTTCTTTCTCTTTTTCTGTGACAATGCCTTACTATGTAGCCCAGGCTGGTCTCAAACTCATGGTCTTCCAACTTTGGCCTTGTGAGTGCCACCATGCCCATCTTGAAAGTTTCCCTTTGAAAGGCTATTTTTATCCAGATGTTACTGACTACAGAACTATAAAATATCAGGACACATTACCTACTGTGCATAGGTCTTAGTAATTATGTGCATGTAAGAAAAAGTTTCTGTTTGATATCACTAGATGGTTGAAAAATCTTTTCAGTTACCATTCTCAGCAGAAAGAAATTTTTCTACCAGTTTAAAAAAAAAGCCAGATACCCATTAATTATGGCCTGGGGTTTAGTTGAGTTGGGAGAGTACTGCTCTGCATTCCCTGAGGCCCTGACTTCGATCCCTAGCACTGCGAAAATGGGAGATGGACCTGACAGCCCACCCTGGAAACAACCAGCCATTGAAAACCCTACGAATACCAGAGAAGCACTGACATAATGCCTGGCATGGCAGTGTCAGGGAGTATTTCGTTCTGTTGTACATAGGGTCAACTCGACAACACCTAACAACAACAACCCATTAACTGGACTTATAATTGTTTATTTTACATATGGCTTGGGCAGTAAGAGTGGAAATTTCCAAGCCAGATTTGTGGAACAGCATTAAGGTGTTCGCATGGTTGTGGCCAGGAGAAGCCATGGTATGGAAACTTTGTTTAGTTGAGGTTCAGATCTTCAAAGTTAATTCCAGACTCTTTTAATTTTTACAAACAAAATCATTCTTTCTAGTAATACTTCTATTATGGTACTTTCTGTGGAGTCCTGTAGAAGACCATTTGGGTACCCAGAACTGTTCAGCAGCTCTCTTTGTAGGACCTGAAAAGAATTCATAGGTATCGCTTCTACAGATAATATAGATATTAAGAACTATAATTTTAGAATCAGACTGACTAGCTTTTCAAATTCTGGTTCTGTCGCTTTATAGCTGTACTACTTTCAGCAAATTATTTAATCTCCCTGAGTCACTGTGCAAAATACACATGACCTAAGACTTTTTTCTGATGATTAAATGAAAGAATGTAGCCAAATTAAAATAGTGTCTGATAGTCATTGTCTTTTAACAAATTTATTGAGCTGAAGACATAAAAGTGGGCAAAAGTACCCACACAGAACTTACATAATAAATACCCAATAAACAATTATCATTATTACTTATAATAATACCTCTTTCTCCCCCACAACAAGTGCCCAGAAAGAAAAACAAAAGAATGATCCTAGATTCTTATACTGTTTCTTGCTTCCCACCCCATATCTGTTTACCCCAAGTCTTGCTGGCTCCACTCTGTGCTTTTGGAAAGCATCTTATTTCTCTACTCCCACCACAGCCCAGGCCACTACTGTGCCAATGGCAGCCCATTAGCAGAACTTCTTTTGACCCATTTGGCCATCCATCACCTTACGTCTATTCTGCACATGTTGACTATTGATTTTTATGCCATTAAAATCACTGGTGTTATTTGCCCAAACTCCTCAACTGGCAATCTATGACCCATTAAATAAAATCTAAATTCTTGCCCTGCCTCTTAATGATCTGGACACTGTTTAGCTGTTCCAGCATATTGAGTCCTCTATGTCACTTCATGCTAGACCCCCTTGCCCTTTTTCTGCTCCTTAAACAGCCCAAAGTCTTAACCCTTGTCTTCTCTCTCTCTCCCATATCTTTATATAGCTGGCACCTGGTTATGATTCAAAACTCAGCTCAAATAGATTTCCCCAGGTTATTCTTGATTTCTAGGGTTTATCCCAAAATAACACTGTATATTCTTCATAAAATAAAATGAGCTTGTCTATTTATTTGCTTTTCTATATGTTTAATTGTTCCAGTGAGGGCAGGCACTTGTCTTCTGTGTCAGCTGATGTCCTTCCTATACCTTATAAGTGGCCATGGCATGTAGTAGGTACATAATGAATGCTTGTTGAATCATATAATACTGAGATTCCAAATGCTGCTTCAATTTATGAACAAGTTTCTCAAGTCAATTTATTTCCTATTTGAGGGGAGTTTAGGCTCTTAGAAGTATGAATTCAAAGAACAGAGGCCAAGGGAGGTGATGAGGCTTTACAGAATTAGTATCAGTGCCTAGGCAAGAACCCAAGGCTCCTAATGACTAGAAAATTGCTCCTCATGTGACCTTTACCATAATATTACTCTGCTGGTTTCATACCTCCTCTAACCTTCTATATTAGTAAGAAATAAGCAATGAAGTTTGAAATCACACCAATCATTTTCAGAGCAATTAGGGTCTGAGATGAGGGTGACAACTATGCTACTAAAACCAATGAGGAAAGGGACAAGGGCAGAGAAGCACTAGAGCATATAATCTTGAAAAAAATCACCCATCTGTTGCAATGAGTGGAAGTGACCTTAGATTGGGAGCTACAAGATGTTGACAAGGAAAGCATGTATTGAACTCTGTTCTGATCAATATAATTGTAGGATCTCAGCACAGAAAACTATGTCCATAGTTCATCAATCCTCCTTGAATCCTTTAGTCCAGCAGCTGCCAACCTTTTTTGGCACCAGGGATCAGTTTCATGGAGGACAATTTTTCTACAGATGGGAAGAAGCAGGGAAATGCTGATCTGACAGGAGGTAGAGCTTAGGCAGTAATGTGAGTAATGGGGAGTGGCTGTAAATACAGATGAAGCTTCCTTGGTACCACTCTGTGGCCTGGGCATTGGGAACTCCTGCTTTACTCTTTTCACAATATTTTCTTAGAAGTCATCAGCCTTATTTAAAGTATCTGTGATGAGGAAGAAGTCAATGACTCCTAAGAAAGTTTATTCTGTCTTTCCACAGCTCTACGAAAACATTCTTCATTACCTTGGGCCAAAAGTATGGTGGTGGTGGTGGTGGTGGTGGTGGTGGTGGTGGTGGTTAGGTGCCATCTAGTCAAGTCTGACTCATAGTGACCCCTATGTACAGCAGATGAAACACTTTCCTATTCTGTGCCAGGCACGTGATCTTATTTATGTTTAAGCCCATTCTTGCAGGCACTGTGTCAGTCCATCTGGTGGAGGGTTTTCCTTTTTTCATTTACCTGCCACTCTCCCAAACATGATGTCTTTCTCCAGGGATTGGTCCCTCCTGACTACATGTCCAAAATATATACAGCTAGACTGTAAGATGCAGTCTAGCTATCTTTGCTTCCAAGGAGCACTCTGGTTGTACTTCTTATAGGACATATCTATTGGTTCTTTTGGCAGTCCATGGTATATTCAATAATCATCTCCAGCACCATAATTTAAAAGCATCAATTCTTTTCCTGTCTCCCTTGTTCAATGTCCAGCTTCCACAACCATATGAGGAGACTGAAAATACCATGTTATGAGTCAGGTGCACCTTTATCTTCAATGTGACATCTTTGCATTTCAATACTCTGAAGAGATCTTTTGCCACAGTTTTTCCCAAGGCAGTGTGCCTTTTGATTTCTTGACTGCCACTTCCACAGGTGTTGATTGTAGAACCAAGTAAAGCAAAATCACGGACAACCTCAATCTTTTCTCTATTTATCATGAAGTTGCATACTGACCCAGTTGTAAGGATTTTTGTTTTGTTGTTTAGTCGAAATCCACACCAAAGACTATGTTCTTTGATCTTCATCAGTAAATGTTTTAAATCCTCTTCACTTTCAGCAAGCAGAGTTGTGTCTTCTGCATAACGCAGGTTGTTAATGAGTCGTCCTCCAATCCTGATGTCTTCTTCCTCATAAAGTCAAGTTTCTCAGATTATTTACTCAGCACATAAATTGAAGAGATATAGTGAAAGATATAGCCCTGATGCATACCTTTCTCGACTTTAAACCAGGCAGTGTTTCCTCCTTCTCTTCGAACAACTGCCTCCTGGTTCATGTACAAATTCCTCATAAGTACAAGTAGGTGCTCTGGTATTCCCATTTTTTGAAGTGTCATCCATAATTTCTTATGATCCACACAGTCAAATGCCTTTGCATAATCAATAAAACATAGACAGACATCTTTATCAAATCAGGTCCAACTCATAATGACCCTATGTACAGCAGACAAAGCATTCCCTGACACTATGCCATGCCCGGCACCATGTTAGTGTTTGTCAGCTATTCATAGGGTTTTCAATGGTTCGTTGTTTCAAGATTGCTTCAGCAGTGGATTGTCATGTCCTTCTCCCATTTTTGCGGTGCTGGGGATCAAACCCACGACCTCAGAAAGCCTAGAGCAACACTCTACCAACTGAACCAAACCTCAGACCCTGAGCTAAAAGTTGTTGTTCGGTACCTTCCAGACCCTATGTACAACTGGCAAAACTCTATTGTCAGTGCCTCTCTGCTATTCATAGGGTTTTCAATGGCTGATTGTTTTTTGGTTGCCAGGTCCTTCTCCCAAGCCTACAGTATCTGGTATTTCCAGGTGGTCTCCCATCCAAATACTAACCAGGCCTGACTCTGCTTATTTTCTAAGATCTGAAGGAATCAGATGACACAGTGGTATGGCTGCAGGTGAGTTAAAAGTACTATCCTGAAAATTCTATGGTTGTTTTTGCCATTTTTGGAGTAGCAAAAATCAGCTGTCATGTCAACCTTGAGTTATCTTTTTCTAGATCCTACTATTTTTCATATGGAATGATCTTGCACAGACAAGATTTTCTTGCTGGTCTCTCCCTGCCCACATGGTTAAATATATCAACATTCCTTGTAAAGTAGGGCTTCAAGTATAGAATGAGCAGCTCAGAAGTCAGAATGTTCATTGATCTGGAGACCATATTTATGTAACGAAACTAAGTTACTAGTCTATGTGAGCCACACCTACTCCTCCCTGAGCCAATTACAAATAATCCTGCTATGATTGCTCAGTTCCTGCTCTTTCCAGTCCTGCTCAGGAAGGATATTTGCCTGTCGGGAAAGCAGCTAAGTTGATCTACATAATGACAGAAAAGGTGTTAAGGGGAGGAAAGATCATAAATCTCTGTTGCTTTAAGGAAGAGTATTTTTGGAGCTGAGATTTATAAGTAGGAAACACTAGAGCAGCTGCAAGGTACAAGGGAATCACAGAGTTAAAAGAAAGGTGATATTGTAGACTCAAGGTGGCTTAGTAATGGGATTCTCTTTGATGTTCTCCAAGAAATGTAAATAGAAGGCTTTAATTGCTTTGAACTTCTTTTAATTGTTAGACTATGTTCCCTTAAATATGACATACCACCCTATGACTGGACCACATGGGTCACTGAATTTATAAGGTTATATACATTAAAATTAATCTTTATAATGATTACAGTGATTTGTATTCATAGTGATTTTATAGCATACCATGAACTAAGGACTTTACATTTATTATCTCATTTAATTCTTATAGCAATTCATTGAGGTACATGCTGTTAGAATTCTCATTTTTCAGAAGAGGCAGTAAAACAGAGAAGTAAAAGAAATTGTCCACAGTTACGCAGATAAATAATGATAGAGTTAGTTCCCAGACCTATGTCTGTCTAACTCTAAATCCCATATGTTACCTCTCATGGGAGCCTCTGGGCAGAATGGCCTCCATGGTGACAAAGAAAGAAAGAGAAAAAGACAGAACTGTGAATCAAGAATCCAGGAAACTTCTGACACTTCAGGGAGATTATATCACCTGAAGCTTGTCTCATGGGCTGAGAGTTAGACATTAATGCAACATTGAGATTAGAACCAAAATCAATGTTCTAATCATGGTTTCTGGCACATTCCTTAGAAAAAGACCCAAACTTTTGAAAACTTCCATCTCATTTCCCATACTGTGGATTGCACAATTTTAGCAAATGGGTATTTTCTCCCTTGAGCAAATCAATTTAGAAACCTTAAAAAACAAAACTGGGTTCATGAAAATGTAATTGATAGAGCTAACTCTTTCCTAGCTGACTTTTTATGGTTTCAGCTAAAATGCAAGCTAAACTGAATTCCATAATGGACTATCCTTCATAATAATTGTAGTCTATTTGTATGCAAATAGCTGAACGGCATCTCTCAATTTCAGACTCTGGCTGTAAACTTACATCAGTTTGGGGTAGATTCTAATTATGCATCTGATATAATAGGTATTGAATCAATGAGAAATTCTAACACTAGCTTTGAGAGTTAACACTCATTACTCACTATTTGAACCTTGGGTTTGAATGCTGTGTTTCTGTGATAAAATGTGTTGGGTGGTACCATTATTTAGTAACATAGTTATTTAATTTCTCAGAGCCACAGTGTTAGAAAAATGGAAAAAATGATGACTCTCTCATAGGATTATGGGATAATTAAATAACGTCATGTGTACAAACTACTCAGGAAAATATTTGTAGATCAATACATAATAGTTTCTCCCATTCTCTGTTGCCAGATCATCCTGATGGTCATTTCATACCTCCAAGTGGCCAAATCGCAATGTATTGCCTTGCTACAGATGCCCTCCAAAAAAGGGCATCCCTCCATGACACCAGCCCAATCCTTCATGTGAATACAAAGACATTCTTCAATAGCAACTGAGGTAGCAGAAATTAAACCTATTAGGACAAGGACAAGTACACACATATATTGTTGTTGTTGTTGTTAGGTGCCGTTGAGTCAGTATCTGACTCATAGCGACCCTCATAGGGTTTTCAATGGCTGCCTGTTTCAGGATTGCCTTGGGAGTGGATTGCCAGGTCCTTCTCCCACACACATATATAGTCTCCTGTGATCTACAACTTGTCCAACTAGTGTCACATGACATCTTATCGCATGAATGATGCCCATCCAGCCCTGCATTTCTGAGGACAAGGGCCATGGAAGGAAAGCAACACTCTTTATAGGAGATGTTTATTTCCCCATTAATAAAAAGGAAATTACTTTGTTGGTTGGGAGCCCAGATTTTAAAATTACTCCCATGGCTGTATCTAAAATCATTTCAATATTTTAAAACTCAAATTTGTTCATCATAATAGACTTAAGACTGTCATATCTTGTGACATGGCCAGTCATAAAATGTTCCATGGGAATAGAAAGGGGCATGTTGGGGGAGTGGAAAGAAGAAAATTGTCATCATTTATATCTAGGGGAACATAGTAAATGCCTGGGACAAACCCAGCTTCAAAAAACAGTAAAAATTTCGTCCAAATGGATAGAGGATGTTTATACTGTTTGTGGACAGTATGGTGTGATTGAAAGAGGCCAGACTTCGGACGTGGACAGAGAGATCTTGACTTACATCCAGGCCCTGCCCTATATTCCTTGGCTGACATTGGGTAAGTTAATGACCTTTCAAACCCTCAGTTTCTTCATGTGTGAGATGAGGATGATAATATTAATTTAGTTATCAGGAGGAGGACAAGTAAGGCACTTGGCTTGGTCCCTCATATGTTATAAGTACTTGAGAAATAATAGATATTTGTGTTACTTTGTTGTTGCTGTTGTTCTTGTGTCAGTGTTAGATCATCTATTTATTTTGCCTCTTATCCTCTGCGTTGTTATTATTAATGTCTCTATTATGTAGAGGGGAAAATTGATCCAAATATCCAATGCCACATAGTTAAGAGAAAGTAGAGCTGAAATTAGAATTTAGGTCTGCTAAGTTCAAAGCCCAGCTTATCTATTACTACCACATGGAAGGGAAAAGCCTCATTAATAAGATGCAGGTTATGACCTAAGAAAGTATTTGACATGTGAATATAAGAGAGAGCAAAACATTCTGACAGGTAAGTGTGTAAAATGCAGCAGGAGGAAAATCATTGCAGAGGTCTGGATGAACAGGGCTACTCAGGAGCCTCAGCAAGGTGATCCCAAGGGTAGATTAAGGGCTCAAGGCAACAAGGTGAGGCTCAGAGTAGAGCTGCCTTAGACATCAGGTTAGGTAGTTCCCGATCACCTAGTGGCCTACTAAGCTTGTTAAAATCCCTGCTGACAGCAGGAAGGATTATGCTCAGGGTATGAGGTAGCACTAGCTGAGTTGCAGGTGGGACTCAAGTAAACCCAGATGTGGGGAAGAGCAGAGGAGAAACAGGAAACCAGCAAGTCTGGACATCAGCAACCAGCTGATTGGCACTTTTTTTTAACTTTGCAAACAGTTTCCCTGAAATTGTGCAGACACAGTCTTAAACCCATCAATTCAAGTGTCCCCAGATTTACAGGGGCACATTGCATTGCCATTCTCCAAGTACAAGACTACAAAATGCAATGTTTCTTTCTCTTTATAGCTATCCACTGTTCCATGACCTTGAGTTTAATGACCAACACTCCTCTAGCTCTTCGAATGAGCAGATGCCTTCTCCATGAGCATTGGCAATTCTGGAAATCATGTAACATTGTTTAGCCTGATTTGTGCACCTGTGACCCATGACCTCATGGTCTATTGCAGATTCAGTACATATAGGAAATAGGTTAAGTCACTACTGTAACCACATCCATGACAGACATCACTAATCAATCACAGCACTCCTTTTAATGTGACCTACAACATCTCTCAAGTGGTCACTACCAATGGGTTAGATTTAGCAGATGATAAAACTTACTACCAGCCACTAAATTAAAAATAAAGCTAGTAAGGGGAGTTTTAAACTAATCATTCTGATTAATTGCATAAATAAGTGCCCAAAGTACACTGGAATCTTGTTATGGGATTTAAAAAATGATCCAAAAACCCCCTCAACATATGAAAAGGAATGAGTTTCTCTTACTAGTCATCAAATGGAATTCAGTTATGAAAGCATCTACTCTGTGCCACAGTACATTCTAAAAAGTTTACATATATTGCCTCATGAAGATAGATTAGACACTTTCATTATTGCTTTTTACAGGTGAAGATTGGAATATTAAAGGGGCAAGTTAACATCATAAAGGTCATGGAAAGTCATCAGTGGTGGCAATACGGTTCAAATCCAGGTCCACCTAGCTTTATAAACAGAGCCATTAACTTCTACATTTTAAACTGTCTGAACTAGATATATGGGAGAAGGACATGGCAGTCCATTCCTGAGGCAATCCTGAAGCAATCAGCCATTGAAAACCCTATGAGGGTCACTATGACATGACTGGACAGCACCTGACAACAACAATAACTAGATATATGAAGGCCAAAATAGAAACAAAAAGGCTAAATGAGAAACAACAGGTATGTCGGAAAATACAGATGGTCCCTGACCTAACATGGTTTGACTTGTAATTTTCTTACTTTATGATGGCACAAAAGGAATACACATTCAGTAAAAAGTGAACTTTGAGTTTTGAATTGTTAGGCTTTCTTGGACTATTTTTATGTAGTTTGATCCTCTTTTGCGATGATGGGCAGGAGCCATGAGCTAGTGCCCCCAAAAGGGTTAACAATCCATACTCTCTGGTGTACTGTGTTGCTAAGTTATGAAGTTCAGTAGATTAAATATTTACAATGCATTTTCAACTTATGATGGATTTCTCGAGATATTACCCCAACCTAAATGGAGAAGCATCTGTTTTCTTAAGGCAGGTGAGAGTTGCTAAGACTGCCAGTTCTTTCAAAATTTCACATCAGTCTGCTCTCTCGGGGATCAAAGAATAATAAAGAGCTATGACAATGCAAGGCAATCACTTTGCATGGCCTCAACGGGACCAAGACATCAGAAACTTTCCCTTGGGAAATTTCGTTACAGCAGTTAACTGGGAGATGGAAGAAAGATTATGCGGGCATACGGCCCATTGATTCTCCCTACTCCACGTGGCTCACTGACTTCTCAGAACCCATCTTCTCAGCAGATGTCCTTGCCAAGGCGGGGAGCTGGAGACATAGCAGTTTATGCCAAGCAGTCAATTTCAGCACAGGGACCTATCCCAGTCATTCTCAAACGCTGTCCCTGCTGCCACTTCCTCTTTCCTAGGTAGTTCCAGAGGAGATACCACACAGCTGGCAGGTGGAGGACCCCACCCCTGTCCAACCAGCAATCAACTGCAGTGAGAAAACTGTGGCCACCCTAGCACAAGCTTGCTTTCCTTCTCTCCATCTCTGTTGTTCTCTCTCCACACGTGCTCTGCGAGAAGACTGTCTCACTGCTGACCAAGGCTGCTGCCTCTTCTGGGACTCTGTGCTTCTCCAAGGACACTGCTCCCTTGATCACCTGCTCTTTGCCTTAAAGAACACCAGAAAGGACTCAGGCAGTCATCATTCTCCTCTAGCCTAAAGAACATTCTTCCCCTTGAGCCTGCTACTCTGCTACAATCTGATCTTTCTTTTCTCATGTCATCGACATACTTGCAAAAGTACCATGCACCCAGCACCCATTGTCTTTCTCCCCACCTCCTCTCTCTCTCTCCCCCTCTCTCTCCCTCTTTCTCTCTCTCCCTCCCTTCATCCTTCTCCCTCTCCCTCTCCCTTTCCTTCTCCCTCTTCTAATTACTCCCTGTAATATCACTTCTGTCACCAAAACTCTAAGAAAAAGGACTTCGTGTTGGCCAGCCACATAGATATTGGAATCAGATTGTGTAATGAAGAATTCCATTTATCAGTGACAGAAATGGATGCAAACTGCTCAAGGACAAAGGGGAACAGGTGTATGAGTTTACTGGTTCACAAACCAAACCTTGAAAAGATGGAGAATAGAACTGGCTAGAAGATGACTGGGGAGGTTTCTGTGTCACTATCCATCTGTCTCTCATTCCCATAGATGGGTGTTAACAGGGAAAATGGGCCACAGACCATTCAGGCCTCATATTTTCCATTATGTCAACCAGTTTGTTGGGAAAATATAGAGAAAAGGGCAAAACTGGCTTTCTTTGCATCATCTGGCCATCTCTTGACTCATTAACTGTGGCCAGGGGAAAACAATGCTGATTGGGTGAGCCCAGGTTCTAGGTCTACAAAACTGGCTGAAGTGGGATAGCATCTGGTACGAGAAACATCTTGGGAACATGTGATCAAAAAATACAGTCAGTGTTCTAAGTATTTTTTTAAAAATATTACGGTAAAAGATTCATTGCCATTAATCATCCTCAGAAGGCTCCCCATGGATTTGATCACACTTCCCCCTCATTCTTGTCACTTTCTGACGCAGTTCTGGAAGTCCTCTTTCATGAGTATCTTTAGTTGCACTGTTCAGGCTGCTTCAATCTCTCCCTTGCTCTCTGTCTTCAGTAGAGTCACAATTGTTACGTAGTTGCTCAAACCACATGTAAACCATCTTCATCATTACTGCAGCATCACCAGAAACTAATTTTCACATTGCATGTGCTTGTTTTGCACTTTTTTGCTGTTTGAAACAAAATTTCAATTAGTGCATTGTTCAGGATCCATGATATAGGGCCACTTTAAAACATACCTTCTCAGCCATGGCTCACACCGGCCTCTGCATGAACATGTTGAAACTTGTCACACACTGTTACTAAGGTGTAAAGTGCTGGTTCCCATATTAAAGCTATTGGGGAAATTATGGTCTGTACAGCAGCATGATTTTTGTCCACTAAAGAGACTTACATGTACAACTGACAAACACACAGAATAAAACAATAGATGGGGGAAGTACTGGAATCATTATCAAAATCATAGGATCACTAATACTGAACAGAAATATTCAGATAGTACTTGTTCTAGCCAAATACATATAAAAGGCCTTGGGTTTGGTGAACCTAATGAGTAAAAGATGCCTGAGCTTTGTGATTTGATGGCACATCCAATAGGGCCCCATCTGTTGCTCTTTTGCCTCTTGAAAGCTCTTTTAAGGTTTTTTTTTTCCTCCCTTTATTGATGGGGTACAGAGTAATACAGCACTGGCTTTTTCCATTATGCAACTATTACTTCAATTTTGTTTATACTTTTATCAACTTATAGGGTTTATGAAACCTTTTGACAAATATGTAATAAAACTCAAATGCATATTTGGGTTACATTCCCCTATTTTTCCCATGCACTCGTGAAGTTGCATCATTCACATTGAGATTATCCTCTCCCCCTTTATCCTTCTACCTTGATTCTCCTCCCCATCCCACCTTCCGCAATCTTCACTTCCCTCTGCTAGTTCCCACCCTCCTTCTTTCTACCCTTCAGAATATCCTTTCTTCAGTAAGTTTAACTGTGAATTTTTATATTTCAACTTATGTATAGGATGTTTTCTCGCAGCTCAAGCACCAGCCCCTAAGAGTGGGTTCCTGCCATGGTTCCCAGGTAATGCCCTCAGAAAGAGGAGTTTCCAGATGGATTAGGACAAAATGACCCTGTGGCAACAGAATCAGAAAACTACAGGAATTTCAGGGCAGTGGGAAGAGAGAAAGGAGCTGCCAGGGCTGTAAGTCTCCTCCAGCCTGAAGTCAGTGGACAGGGATACCACAGGCAGAGGAGTGCTCTGGTGTTTTCCAAACATTATTATCCCCGTCAACAGAAGCTAACAGTGAAGCTGAGAGAGATGTGTTGGGGAAGCATCACAGATTGTTATGTGTGCTAAATACTCCCTGGGATTTAGTTCAACCCATTTTACAGATAAGAACACTAAGGGTAAAAGGATCTTCCCAAGTTTACACAGCTAGGTAGTGACAAAATTGAATTTCTCACCCAGGACTAATAGTCTGGCTCCAAAGAACTGCACCAGGGGTAGTTAATAAATAGAGAAATGTGTGTCTGAAACAAGGCTTTTTGACTCCCAGCCTAGTGCTTGTTCAACCAGGTTGTCAGCTTTCTTGCTTATGCCATAATGTTGAATAAAGCCTTTCTGCAAGTGTACAGTTCTTTTTTCTCTTTATTCCTGCAAGGTAGGCAGGAGATAGGTGATTTTCCCCACTGAATGGCTATATAGACCAATGCTCTAGTGATAAACTTAGCCCAGTCACTATGTCACTCAACCCAGCGGGGCTGGCACCCCTTGGAACACCTGGCTTTTGTTCTCAGTCACCATGATCCCCTAGTTCAGTTGATTCCTGAAGCTAGTGCCAGATGCTTTGTTTTTGAGCCAGCTAGTCTCTCCCAGTCCTTAGCTTCACTTCCTCCTGACTGTTTGATATTCTGAGCCTGGCTCTAATTTTTAGTTTCTCATAAAGAAAAACTGTTACAGTAGAATTGAGTGACTCTGCCTCATTCCTCATCTCAGACCATATTTTTACATTATCTAGTAAATTAAAAATCATACATTATCGATACATGCATCACAGAAATACTTAAAATTCTGTTTAGCACACATTTGCAGGACCTTTGCTGATTCATTGAATGCCATGCTTACCAACCAGATGTAAATCAACATTTTGCTGTGGGGAACATTTTCTGTCTGGCTGACCTGGCAGGGGCTAGTTTGTACTTTCCCAAGTTTCAGGTTGTCTCCAGGCGCTGTCGTCTGAGCAAGTGACTGGGCAGCAGCTACACCCAGGAAAGTGATAGGATATGTGGCGCATGCCAGTGATGCCACACCCGGGGGAAGGGTTGAGAATGTGCAGCATCTCTCAGAGAATCACCACAATAACAGGTATACTATCCACAGCCGGGCTTGGCTTCCAGGGCCCTAGGTGTGGTTTAATTCCCTGCTGTTGCCATCCTGAACTTCTTGGTAATGTTTCAACATGAGACTCTTGTTTCATTTTGTTATGTGACATAGCCCATTTTGCCAACATCAACCATTTAGTGGATGTTTTCTCCACGTCAGATATTGAAGTTCTCTTGAACCATCTGATTTAATCCTTACAGAATTCAGTTATTCAATAGACATTGATCCATCCCTTAAATTCCAGGCACTGTGGTAGGCCCCAAGGATACTCAGATGAACAAGACAGGCATGGATCCTGGCTTCATGGAACTTACATTCAAACAGCATAGACACAGATAACTCCTAGATATAATTGCTCCTCTTAAACAAAAAAGAACAAAGAAAGTAGAAGATTAGTATATAATAACTCAGAGACTGCAGAGTGGCGCTCTATCAACTGACCTAAATCCCAGCCCCAGTATATAATAGTATGAATCCATTTGAAACAAAGCAGCCAAGAAGGGCCTTAAAGAATACTCAAATGATAATTTTTTTGTTCAATTTTATTTTACTTGCTATACGAAGCTTTGAACAAAGGGCCTCATGCATACTAGGCAAGTGCTCTACCAATAAGCTGCACTTCCAGCCTATTTTGTACTTTTTATTTTAAGATATTTTGTTTGATTTGGCTTTTTTTGTTTGTTTTGTTTTGTTTTGTTTTTGTGGTACTGGGGATTGAACCCAGAGCCTCCCACTTGCATGCTTTGCAAGTGCTGTGCCACTAAGCTGCACTCTCAGCCCATTTTTTAACTTTCTTTTGAGACAGGGTCTTGCTAAATCATGCAGACTGCCTCTGGTCTCAAACTTGCAGTCTTCCTGCCTCTGCCTCACAAGTCGCTGGAATTGTAGGTGTGCACGACTGCACTTGGCCTTGATATGGTCTTCTTAAATTGTACAGGCTGCCTCTGGCCTCAAACTCACAATCCCCCTGCCTCTGCCTCCTGAGTCGCTGGGATTACAGGTGTGTGCCATGGTACCAACCCCAAGAGTTAAATTCTTATACACACCTTACAGATAAGAAAAATTGACTCCCACATAGAGTAGATGACTTAGCCTAAGTCACAAAGCCAGACAATGGTAGAGGCAGGCATTGAGGTCAAGTCTATGTGATTCTGTGGCCAGTGTTCTAAAATAAAGCTTCTCAAACTCCAATATGCACAGGAATCACTGAAGGGTTTGCTTATTTATTATTTATTTATTTAATGGTACTAGAGGGTTGAACCCATGGCCTCATGCATGCTTTTGCAAGCACTGTACAACTAAGCCACTAAGCTGCAGCCCTACCCACTTTTTAATTTTTTTTTTTATCTCAAGTCAAGGTCTCATTAAATTACATATATTGCCTCTGGCCTTGAAATTGCAATCCTGCCTCTGCCTCCCTAGTCACTGGGATTACAGGCTTGTGCCACACTACCCAGCTCACTGGGGTTTTTAATAAACTGGGGTTTGTGATCAAATAGATGTGGGGTGTGTTGATCCTGCTGGGCCCAGAACCACACTTTAGTACAAGGTCCAATATCCCCTTGGGAAGGACACTGGTTAGAAGGAAGGGCCATAGGCAGCACTCCTGAGCTCTGAGCTCTGAGCACTGAGGGCTAGCTCTCACTATCACATGTCTGTGTCCATAGCTGGGCCCAGAGGGGATAGTGCAGGAACTGAGGCTACAAATCCTTAGCATTTTATGAACCTGCATAAACCTTAAGGGAAATAATGAAAAGAACCCTACCAGTTCTGACTGACAAGACCTCAACACAAGATGAGTTTCCCTCCTCCACAGATTCTTCCTCTTTCCCCGGGCCTGCAGTAACCACCTGATGTGCTGCTGTCTTCTATCCAACCACACTCTCTCTTGCTGCACTTCAATTTCATAGATTTTGTTTTGCTTTATGTTTTTCCAAAGTTGCCTGTGAATATACAGCACACTTAACATTTCCCCATATTCCAGGTAGTTTCAAGTCCTCTCAGGTTTCTAAGTTCAAATCTAAATTGTTGTTGTTGTTAGGTGCCATCGAGTCGGTATCCGACTCATAGCGACCCTCATAGAGTTTTCAGTGGCTGACAGTTTCGGAATTGCCTTGGGAGTGGATTGCCAGGCCCTTCTCCCATTTTTGCGGTGCTGGGAATTGAACTCGGGACCTCAGAGCCTGCGGCGCAGCGCTCTACCAACTGAGCTAAATCCCAGCCCCTCAAATCTAAATACTTCACTCTATTTCATTTTGTATTTATAGGCATATGGTAGTAATTTTTTTCATTTTTCCCTTTACTGATAAATGTTGGTGGGATACAGAGTAATACAGCATGTGCTTTTTCCATTGTGCAACTATTACATCACTTTTGGTTACACTTTCATCAACTTACAAAGTTTATGGAAACTTTTGATTAATATGCAGTAAAACTCATATGTACAGATTCCTCATGAGTACAATTAGGTGCTCTGGTATTCCCATTTTCCAAAGTGTTATCCGTAATTTGTTATAATCCACACAGTCAAATGTCTTTGCATAGTCGATAAAACATAGACATCTTTCTGATGTTCTCTCCTTTCAGCTAATACCCATCTGACATCATCAATGATGTCCCTGGTTCCTCACCCTCTTCTGAATCCAGCTTGATTTTCCAGCAGTTCCCTGTCTATCTACTGCTGCAGTTGCTTTTAAATGTAAAATTTTGCTGGTGTATGATATTAATGATATCGTTCATAGTTCCACATTCAGTTGGATCCTCTTTCTTGGGAATAGGGACAAATATGGGTCTCTTCCAGCAAATTGGCCAGGTAGCTGTTTTCCAAATTTCATGGCATAAACAAGTGAGCCCCTCCAGTGCTGTATCTGTATGTTGAGACATCTCTGTTAGTATTCCAACAATTTCTAGAGCCTTGTGTTTTGTCAGTTCCTTCAAGGCAGCTACCACCTCATCCTTCAGTACAATTGGTTCCACATCACATGCAACCTCCTCAAATGGTTGGTCATCCACCAGTTCTTTTTTGTATGACTCTGTGTATTCCTTCAATCTTCTTTTGATGTTTCCTGCATCATTTAATATTTTCCCTATAGAATCTTTCACTATTGCCACTCAAGAGTTGAATGTTTTCTTCAATTTCTTAAGCTTGAAAAACACAGAGCATGTTCTTCCTTTTTGGTTTTCTGTCTCAAGCTCTTTGCACATGTCATTATAATATTTGTTTTTGTGTTTTCAAGCTGTCTTTTGAAATCTTCTGTTTAGTTCCTTAACTTCATCATGTTCCTTTTACTTTAGCTGCTCAATGTTCAAGGGCAAGTTTCAGAGTCTCTTTTGACATGTAATTTGGGCTTTTCTTTTTTTTCCTGTTTTTTTCGTACCTTTTTGTTTTCCTCATGAGTGATATCTTTTATGTCATGGCACAACTCATCTGGTCTTCTATCATTTGTGTTTAATGCATTAAACCTATTCTTGAGGTGGTCTCTGAATTCAGGTAGGATATACTCTAGGTCATACCTTGGCTCTTGTACACTTGTTCTAGTTTTCTTCAGCTTCAGTTTGAAGTTGCATATGAGCAGTTGATGGACTGATCCACAATCAGCACCTGGTCTTGTTCTGACATTTAATATGGAGCTTTTCCATCATCTTTTCTGCAAATGTAGTCAATTTTGTTCCTGTGCATATCATCTGGTGAAGTTGATGTCTAAAGTCACTGTTTATGTTGGTGAAAGAATGTATTTGCTATGAGAAGGTTGGTCTGACAAAATTCTATCATGTGATCTCTTGCATCATTTCTGACACCAAGGCCATTTTTTCCAACTACTGAGCCTTCTTCTTTGTTTCCAACTTTTACATTCCAGTCACCAGTAATTATCAGTACATCCTGATTGCATGTTTGGTCTATTTCAGATTGCATCATGTTTGGGAGAATGGCATGTCAATGAAAAAAAAGGAAACCCCTCCACTAGATGGATTGACACAGTGTCTGTAAGAATGGGCTTAAACATAAATAAGAACATGTACCTGGCACGGAATCGGGAAGTGTTTAGTTCTACTGTACAAAGGGGTCACTATGAGTTGGACTCGACTCAACAGCACCTAACAATAAAACTCATGTAATTATGGGTTATAGTCCCCTATTTTTCCCTTGTAGCCATGAAGTTGCATCATTTACATTGAGATTATCCTCTCACCCTATATCCCTTTACATTATTTCTCCTCCCCTTCCCATCTTCTGCAATCTTCACTTCCCTTTTCTAGTCCCCTCCTTCTTATATTTTCCCTTCTTAGCAAAGTTTAATTGTTCATTTTTATATATCTGCTTATGTATAGATTTTTTCTTCCTTTAAGGTTCAGCTCCCACATGTGAGTGAGAATATAAGATCTTTCTTTTTGTGCCTGTGTTCATTCATTTAAGATGATATCCTCCAGTTCCATCCATTTTGCTGCAAATGACATTATTTCATATTTATTTCTGAGTAATATGCCCAAAAGGAGACAAATCATCATACCACAGAGGCTCCTGTATCACTATATTTAAGGCAACATTCCTCACAATTGCAAGGATATGGAAGCAACCAAGATGCCCATCAACAAGAATGGATTTTAAAAATTGTGTACATATACACAAGGGAGTAATTGTTTAAAACTCCCTATAATAATCTTTTTTTCTGATTCTTCTATAGTTTTTATGAGCCAAATATAGCATTATATAATCTAACTAATTCATAGTAAAAATAACTAAGTCCCACCCCTTTGGAACATATTCCTTTTCCCCCATAATGTATTAGACTTATAGTTAATGCCAGGTCCCTTCCTGCTATGTGTGTATGTGTTGAGTCTCCATTTTCTGAATCTATCTTTTTTGCTCATTATTACCACTATGGTGATTAACACAGTACCTGGCACATAGTAGATGGTTAATAAATATCTGTGGAAGTCCTGCATAAATGACTGAATCAGTTTCTGCTGAACTATAACTTGATTTTTTTTTATTTTTTTTTATTTTTTTTTTTTAGTATTTATGTATTTATTGCTTTCCTGATTGCAAAAATATTGGTATACGTATTACATAAAATTCAAACATTACAGGAAAATATAGCCCAGAGAATGAATATCCTCAGTAATCCTGTCTCTAGAGAGAACTGGTGTTAACTGCTGCAGTTTCTGGAAGAACATCCCCATGCAAGAATAAACATATTTGAATACATGTTTTGTAACAGGTTTCTAATGGTGTGTTTTACAATTTTTTAAACAATTCATCCTGAACACATCTCTTCATCAGTATAAAGACATCATTTTTTTATTAGAAATTTTTAATGTACATCATAATGTGATTCATTTTGACATGCTTTTCGTTGTGACAATTTTCATATATGCAATTTGATAAGCATTATTCATATAGGTTACCCCTTACCCTCCTCTATGTTTCCCCCCTCCCCCCTTCCTATCTAAGTTTCCCATCCAAGTCTTCTCTGTCTTTTACTATATAGTATTTTTCTATATGTCCTTGGGTTCCATTTCTGTTTAAGATAGAAACTTTTCCTGTAGTGG
>VMDO01017416.1:0-44936 GCA_007922755.1 Pedetes capensis | reverse complement strand
GCCATGGTATTTTCAGTGGCATCATATGGTCGTGAAAGCTAGACATTGAACAAGAGAGACAGAAAAAAAATTGATGCTTTTGAATTGTGGTGCTGGAGATATCTATTGAATATACCGTGGACTGCCAAAAGAACCAACAAATCTGTCCTAGAAGAAGTGCAACCAGAGTGCTCCTTGGAAGCAAGAATGGCCAAACTGCGTCTTACGTATTTCAGACATGTAGTCAGGAGAGATCAATCCCTGGAGAAGGACATCATGTTTGGGAGAGTGGCAGGTGAACGCAAAAGAGGAAAACCCTCCACCAGATGGATTGACACAGTGTCTGCAACAATGGGCTTAAACATAAATAAGATCGTTTGCCTGGCACAGAATTGGGAAGTGTTTCAATCTGTCATAGTGACAGAGGATCGCTATGAGTTGGACTCGACTCAACGGCACCTAACAACAACAACAACCCATACTCAAGGGGTGAGGATTATAAGATGTTGACACCAGAAAGAACAAAATCATTGTGTGGGATAGGGAGTCATTTTATAGTTGTCTTCCACATCTGCATTTCACTATTTCTTACCAATGCTGTATTTTGCAATATCCCTTGAGGACCTTTTTCTTTCTATGAAAATAATCCTCCACATATCTGTCAGCTTGTCATGCTGTTGGGCTTTGTGTGTTGCTGTGATGCTGAAAGCTATGCCATCAATATTTCAGATACCAGCAAGACCAACCCATAGTGGACATGTTTCAGCTAAGCTTCCAAACTAAGACAAACTAGGGAGAAGGACCTAGCAGCCCACTTCTGAAACAAAATAGTGCTGGAAAATGAGATCCCCAGGCTGGAAGCCATTCAAGAATGAGGGAAAGTCACCTTCTTAAAGTAGACTTGAACTTAATGATGAGAAAGGAGCAGAGCCCCTGGCACCTCCATTTGCTCTTGTGGCACAACTCGAAAAGAAACACAGTGACTGCAACAATGGGCTCAAACATAAAAAAGATCATGTGTATGGGACAGTGTTGGGGAGTGTTTTGTTCTATATACATAGGGTCACCATGAGTCAGACTAGATGACACCTAAGAACAACATGACAATAATCAGAGGATAGAGGAAGCATATATCTGAATTTCCATATATCTAGTTATCCCAATGGGATGGAATTTAGATCAGTTGGTAGAGCGCTGCTCTTCAGTCTCTGAGGTCATGAGTTCGATTCCCAGCATCGCAAAAATGAGAGAAGGATGTGGCAATCCACTCTGAAGGCAATCCTGAAACAATCAGCCATTGAAAACCCTCATAGGGTCACTGTGAGTTGGACACAACTTGAAAGCACCTAACAGCAACAACAGATACTCCAACATGAGCCAAAATTCCACATTGCTAATTCAAGCTTTAGCCTTAATAAGAATGTATAATGACAAGAAATCAAGAATTTTTATTGCCATTTTGGCAATATGGAGGTTGTCAAACCTCCTTTAAGGTATGCCTTAGTTTATAAAGGGGAGGAGGTCTAGTGAGAACCCAGAATCAAACCAGACTTTCAGAACCCAGAATCAAACCAGAATCAAACCAGACTTTCATGGAAGCCAAGCCTCAAAACTATCTTTGCTGATTTCCCCTTGAACATCTTGGCCTACTGTGAATATCCCTGCCCAACCTTGCATTCCATTGGTCTAGTTAAAGACCTTATATTCTACTGTGCTAACAAATTGTGGGTGTTGAAAAGGAATCTATGGACTAACAAGAGGAAATACTGCTGTGGTTAGCAAATATTAGTAGCTTCTTGTTCCAGATATGCCTCTTCTTTATATACCATTGCTAATATACCGTTTGAATTGCTTACCATTTTACAGTATTTCCTATGGCAATTAAAATGATAGCATAAGGTTATTCCACATAGGCTTCTGAAATATTTCAAAATTCACTCAAAAATGGTTATTAGAACTGGGATCTTCTTTTAGCTGTGGTGGTTTGTTTAGGCATAGCATTTTACCCACAATTTCACACATATACTTACTGAGATTTATGTGTGTGTGTGTGTGTATGTGTGTGTGTGTGTGTGTGTGCGTGTGCGCATGCATTATGGCCTATAATAGGAAAAACTTAAATGTCCTTCACCAGGAGACTGATTTGATTATGCTGCATGTCATAATACCATGGAATACTATGTAGCTGTGAAAATGGCACCTTTCTTTTCAAGCCTTAAAACAATCTTTGTACCTCCAGACATATTAACAAGTGGACAGGATGCCTGCACTCTAAATCACCACCCAATGTAGGCTTTTCAAGAAAGTAAAAATAAACTTCTTTTGTCTCAAAACACTGAAATCTCATTATGTATCTGCTCCAACAGTCTAGCTTTTCTCTTAAGGAATACATATTGCTTTATTCATGTAGCATTTCCACTCCATAGTCCCTTTGTTGCTGTATCAGCCTTTAAACTCTGGCTCCTATTACACAAGGTCCTGCTGGAGCCACTCCCTTTGTTTCCTGAGTCTTGGGATAAGAGTGAAAGTTCTAAATTAATTTACTATAAAAACTCCACTGGTACCTTCCATATGTCAATCTGTTTCAGTAGGTAGTCTTCAAATATTTTTCAATAGAAACAAAGATGTGCTTTACTGACCAGACTATACATTCATAAAAAAAAATCCCCCTAATCTTTTTGGGGTTGTAGATCTTTTATTATATAAAAAAATCATGATTTCATGACAATTCTTACTTTTAATTAAGAGAGTAGTGGAAAACTATGATTTTAAATGGATCTTCTATTTTATGAACCTCACATAATGCAAAACATTTCAGTGTGGCTGCAGCCATTGCTTCTATACCATCAAAGTTTGTAGGCCCCTTGAAATAGCCATTGGGAATCTAGGACATGGGGTGGAAGCCACTGGTTTCCTCCTAAGAGTTGTACCCACTTCCAGAAGGATTTGAGGAAAATGGGCAATGGAGTTTTATTACCAGAAAAGAGAACATTATGTTTGTTTATTCTTTTGCTATATCTTGTTCCAGGAAGGCTTAACATTAGAATATAAGGATGTATAACATAAAAATAGCATACGTGGAAAAAACTCAAACCGAAGATGAGCACAAAGTGGAAGTAGGATTAATTGTTCATTGGCTGATTGTTCATTGATATATGTTCACTTCTAGCTCCCCTGGGATTTGGAGTTACTTCTGGATCTAAAATTACATAAATTTTCTTCTCTAATTGTCTCATTGATAGTTCAAATTAGTTTTTTCTTGACTTTTGTTTTGTCATCCATCTGAAATCTATCATCTCTTTCATTACCTTTTACTAAGTTTCCCTTTCTCAGCTTTCTTCTTATCCCACCCTGTCCATTGACTTTGGTAACATTCATTTGGGAGAATGTTAACCACTTAATCTTTTTTGTCTTTTTTTTATCCCAGACTTTTCACTCATTTGCATGTGTGTCTCTCTCTGCTCTGAGATACATTTTGTGCAGTGCGCATAGATAAGGAGGTGCACTGGGAATCAGGAACCATTCTGTAAATGCAAAGTAGATTCTTTACCCCAAATGTTTTTACAGGAGACACTGATGAGACCATTGCCATACGAGAGCCAGTCTCTGTGATCGATAGCATTAAACTCACATGATATCTTTGTTCACATATGTAACATTGGACATGGTTGAAAACTCGTACTGATTTTCTTCCAGAGCAGACCACACCCTGCTCATTTTATTAAACAGTAAGTCTGCCATTACCCAGTTTCCAGTCTTGAATAAAATGAGCAGAGCATCTAGGAGACACCATCTTGGAGTACCTACATGCTTGTTTTTCTCTGATTCTACCCACAGAACTAGTCAAAGTTGCTTCTGATTTAAAGCTCACATCTAACTCCTTCCTTTAGTTCAAATGGCAAGAAACCTACCTGTTGGCCCCAACCTAACTGAGTTAGTGAGAGAAAGTCTGCTCCATCATGATTTGTAGTAGCTTTTGTGAAAGTAGCCACAATCAAAAGAGTCACTTATATCAAAATAAATGGAGTTGGAAGCCATGAAATATATGTCTGGGGATGGAAATTCTCATGCATATTTGCCTGGTAACAGGAACTACTGCAAAAGACTGCCACAACCACAACCTTGCAGTTAAGTCCACTTGTACGGAGATATCTTTCTACCACCTACTGGTTCTAAATGCCACCTTGCCCATGTTGTTGTTGTTGTTGTTAGGTGCTGTCGAGTCGGTATCCGACTTATAGCGACCCTCATAGGGTTTTCAGTGGCTGAGTGCCTTAGGAGTGGATTGCCAGGCCCTTCTCCCATTTTTGCGGTGCTGGCAATTGAACTCAGGGCCTCAGAGACTGCAGCGCAGCGCTCTACCCACTGAGCTAAATCCCAGCCCTACCTTGCCCATAGCCTTGCTAAATTGCAACCTGCAGTCAAGATCATCTCTATGAAGATCCTCTCCTAGCAACAGCCAGGGCGTGTGCCACTGCCTGTGATAAGACCCTGTAACCAATGAACTTTTGTCTCAAAATGATCTTGATAGTCTTCTCCCTTTTGCTTTTTAAAAGTTTCCATTTGCCCCAACTTCCCCAGAGATGCCTATGCTCTGTCATAGCAGGCATATCCCAGATCATAATCCCATGATATGTCCCCAAATAAACTCATATCTTTGGAGAGCCCTCTTCCTGTTGTTGTTTTAGTCTGGCACTTTGTACCACAGGAAGCAGAGCCCCAGTGGATCTCCTGCTCTCACTGAGTACTCCCTGCTTCTGTACTGGAAGCTGCCTGCACTTTCTGTCCTTTTCCCTCTGTCTCCCTAGGGCCAGGTTATAGTACATGTCAATAATATTTTGAAACATTAGTTGACATTTTCTCCTGGAACATGCTTTTTGTGTCTTTACCTTTTACCTTTTTCTAGTTGGATAGATGAGGCGTCTTTTCCTCAAGAAGAAATTTTAAGAGAATTAAATTCTTGGCATTTCTTAACATGGGAGTATAAAGGTAATAGATTGGGGGAAAAAAGTCACTGATCAATGTCAGCTTTTTCTTATATCCAAGATTTTATCAAGGTAGAAAGGAGTAGCTAAAGGAAAAGAGAAAAGATTAGACTGTTGGAAGGACTAAAGGACTCAAAAGTGGATTGAGTCTTGGGGAGATGCCATCAATCCTCGATAAATTTGTGAATCCAAGATTACAGTAATTTGTCTTTTATTCCCTTGGGAAGCCCAGGGTAGGGGTTAAACACAGCTGATCTATAGGCCAGATGCCTGGTTTTGTAACTATGTGCCTATTCATTTATATCGTCTGTGGCTGCCTCTGTGTTACAATGGCAGAGTTCAACCATTGCAGTAGAGACCTTATGACTTGTACAGACATTTACAGAAGGCATCTGCCAACTCCTTGTCCCAGGGAATTGGCAAATTCTAGCTCCCTGAGCCTGACATTGTTTGAGAATAGAAGAAATATATAGCATGTTTAGGTAAATGAGCTTGAAACAACAAGTATAGCATGTAATAGTCAAACGACTTCCTACGCACTCAAGGTGGCAAAAAGATAGAGAAAAGCCTGGCAATTTGGTGAGGTTCTTACAAAACGTGCTTCATGGAAGCAGCAGAATGAATACAGGACAGGAAGAATCAATAGTGACATTTGGATTTGGAGGAAGCCATCTCAGACAAAACCAGGGGAATGTATCAGCACCCCTTCTGATCCAATGGCCAAGGACCGATGGCCTAATAGACTGCAGTCTGGACTAAGGAGCTGGAGAATAGCCCAGGTGTTCCTTGCTTACCATGCCAGTGCATAAACTCATTCACTGAACACTAGGGGGCGAGGGAGGAAGCCCTGCCTCCATTCATTCCTTCACCCATTCAACAAATATTCATGGTGCACTTACTATCTTCCTGCCCTTGACCTAGTAATGGGGGATGCAAAATGAAACAAAACAATTGTGCATGATAGTTTTCACCATTTGAGACAGTGTAAGAAATTCAGTGTTGAGATTTCCCCAAATATCACCAGACAGCCTGTTAATAAAGCAAAGGCACATCTGTTAGAAATTACTGCAGTAAAGGAGAACCCTACCTCAACAATTCTTAGACTGTCTCAGAAAGGAGAAGTCCAAAGTAAAATGGTACAGGACTTCAAGGTTTTATCTTCAGTAGTATAAGGTGGATCTCTCAGAACGAGGAACTGAATGGAATTGGACAGACTGTAATGTAATCTTTCAGGGTTGGTGAACACAGAGAAGTAAAGTGTGGTAGATAAGTGAACTCTGTCCAGGAGAGCAGCTGGTTGTGTCTGACAAATTGTTCACAGAAGATTTCTTGAAGAAAACAGTGAAGTTATTTATTGATTTACTGCCTTGATATCCTGGCAAACATTTTCTGGGACAGTTTCTGCTGATGTGGTGGTCTTCTATGAGACCTAAGTCATGTTACCACCCATCCTCTCGGTTCTCAATAAAGTCTTGGGGAGCTTCCATTCTTGCAGGGAAGTCAGATAATGAACAGATGGTACCTTTATCTGTTATCTAAATCAATCAATCAATCAATCGAATTCATCTTAAATAGTGACAAAGGCTATGGAAAAAACAATAAAGCAGAAGAAGGTGATTGGAATGGTGTAGGGGGACTATTTAATAGAATGTGATCAGGAGAGATTTCATTGATGGGAGAACATTTGAGCCACATCCTGAAGGGTGGCAGAGCCCACAAAGACTGGGATAGGAATTGCCTGAGGCTCGCTCCACTACTTTAGAAATAAGGGATCCAATAATTATTTCAGTCCAAGAAATGTGCAGTTACGTTTCTTTCTCACCTGACTACAATTTGTACCTGCTCTACCAATGAAATAGGCAGCCACAATTTTTCTCTTTTCCCTCCCCTTCTGCGGGAGCCTGCACGGACTGTTGCTCTTTTCTGGGAGCCAATCTCACCTCCCCTAGGTCTGCTGCTTTGACCTTGCAGGTCTCCCAGTTTCTCTTCCACTTTTCACCATGGTTCACCCTCCTCTTCCAAGGGAGCTTCTCACAGGCTTGGCTGCACAGGAGTATTCCTCTCCCTCTGTGCCCACAGAGCCTCCCAGCCTGCCCATACCATGGGGGATGCTGGGGAAGCCAGGGCTCTCTTGGGAGAAGTTAAGCTGAGGAGGAAACTGAGACATGGATTGGTGAAAAAACTTCCCTAGGAGACAATGTTGGAGCTCAGAGAAAGCAGTGGAGCTTTCCTGACACCTTGCTCTGATCTGCTAAATAATGAAGGCTCTCTGTGCCTTGTATGGAATGAGCTACCTTACTCTGAAAACTGCGAATTAGGTTTTAGACTGCCTGGCATAGTCAGACTCAGATCTGGATTTGTTTTATTTAAAATAATTCCACCTTACATTTATGTTGCCCTTTGCAGTTTGCAATGTTTCTACATTTATTTGCACTATATGTGAAATTTTCTAAAGCATTTCAAATAATGATGAAGACGATGATGATGATAGTAACTAACTTCAGTGGATCACTATCAAGACCTCGTCAGTTCATCAGTTCTAGGATATTTACACAGATTATCATTTTGCCCTCACAATTTCCCCTGTGCTTACCATTTCTACTTCATAGAAAAACTGATTTAAATCACTCATCGCAGAGGTGTTAGCTGTAGGTGACTGAACCAGGAATTAAACTCAGCTGGTCTGATCTAGAGCCTGTACCTCCTTCACTTTACTGTGGGCTCCCAGAATGTAGACAGGTCCATTTTATAGGTATGCAAATGGAGGTTTTGGCAGTACTGATCAATGGTGGAGCTAGAAATGGAACCTATAGTTTAACAAGCATTCTCCTCCATAAAAACTAACATTTTAAAGCTAAACTCAAAATGGAAGCCATGGAAACAGATTTGTTTAACCTGGAGGAGAGGATAAAAGTGGACTTAGAATAAGGACATTTTTTTCATGTTGAATTCAGTCTAAGGAGTTCTAGATTTCACATGCTACCCGCTTCCATGCCCCCATAACCTGTGCGAAGGAATCCTTGTTCATAGAAACTTCTGCATTACGTGGGTTCAGTATAAGGGCCAGAAATCCCCTGAAGAAATACCAGTCTCCATGGATTCTTGTCAACATACTAAAAACTCCATTATCATGCAGTGAATGTGAGTGTTATTGGGGAGACGTGGGGAGCACTGATAGGCAGGTCTGGATTGTGGACCCAGAAGTCTGACAGCAAAACCTCAGCCCTTGAACTCAGCATATAATAGATTTATATCAACTTATACCTGATACAGAAGTTATAGTAGAGAATATGGAAAAGGTTTATTAAAGATAGTACGTCTTTAAGGAATAATTACAGGGAAAACTGAGGCACCTAAAGAAGCTTGGGTAGCTCTGCAGAAGAACTTGGAAAACCCTGCATTCCTGGGTGAACCAGCATAAGGATGTATCTGTTCCCCAGGGGAAGGTAAAGAAGCCAGAGAACAGGAGAATTAAGCAGGCTTTTAGAAGGAAAGGTGGCTTGGGTAGACAGAGAAGGTGGTGTGCCTGAGAGAAAGGAGAGACGTGCACGTGCTGAAGAGAGAACTGGAGAAAGAAAGAGAGAGCTTGTGGAAGAAGGAGAGAGGAATGGGAAAAGAAGAGAGTGAGCATGTGTTCCCTTTAGTTTTATTCAAACTAGGCCATGACTAATATGACATCAGCCCTGGTTGCCCAGCTCTGGGTACCTAGAGGGACCTGTGCCTAGGGTCTTTGTTATGTAAATGGATGGAGGGCTTGGGTAGGGTGTGGAATCCATCTGGAAATGTCCTTCCAGTGTCCTCTGAGACCCATGTGACTTCATCATGGCAGAGCTGCAGGAGCAGCTTTCACTCCCCTTTCCCTCCAGATTGCCTGCTGATGCCTAGGCTGGCTTCCTAACATGAGCAGCTGTATTTCTCCTTGAGATCTGCTTGCTTTGTGACACTTGAAATACTTATTCTCTGCAGTTTCTCTTTTCCTGATTTGTAAACAGTTTACAGCTAGAAGTTTAAGCAAAAAACCCAAGGTGGATACATTTAATGGATTTGTTTGGGCATTAACTACAGCCTGAAATAAATGGCTGCTCAATGACCAACTTTATTTTTAGAATATTCTGGTTTATTCTCTTAAGTAGTCTGTTATTCACGATGGTCTCTTTGAGTGCATATATTTAATATGCAGCACCCTGAACAGCCAAAGCAGAATGAATGCAAAGTACATACCTAGAATAATTTCAGTATACAATGCCATGTCTCTTCCTGTTCTGTCTCTGCCAAGGCCTTTAGCTCACAGGCAGAAGTATTGTATTGGACCATTTTCATCTTTAAAGAATTTTTTGGACAGTTGGTGTGTTAGTCAGCTTTCTGGTACTTTGACAAAATACATGTGGTAATTGACTTTTAAGGAGGGAGAGTTCGTTTGGGTTTCCGAGGTCTCAGTCCATGGCTGGCTGGCTCTATTGCTTTTTTTAGCCTGTGGTGAGGCAGGGAGAAGATGATGGAGCAAAGAGCTTCACTTCTCATGGTGGCAGGAGAGGAGAGAGAAGAAAGAGAGAGAGAGAGAGAGAGGAGAGAGAGAACACCAAAAGGGGCTAGGGTCTCAATGTTCCCTTCCAGGGCACACCCCCAATTACTTAACTTCTTTCCGCTAGGCTCCACCTGTTAAAGGTTCCACCGCTTCCCAAGACCAGTACAGACTGATGACCAAGCCTTTAGCACATGAGCCTCTGGAAGACACTTCCAAACCATGGAAGCTAGTAATTAAACTTTAAAACCCTCTTTAGAACATTACCTGTCTTTTATAGATAAAGAAACAAAGTCAAGAAGTGAAGACATTTGCTAAAAGATAAGGAGGTTGTTTTATGAGAGCTGATATTAAGATGAGGCCAGATCTTTGCCTCAGGTTCGGTGCTCACAGTTCTGCTCCATGAAAAATACATGCCACTTAAATATTTACATTTTGCTAACAGTAGCAGAAACAATGCCAACAAATGTTAATTAAGCAGCCACAAGATGATTAAAACACTGGTACTGGCCTTCCCAGCAAGAGTAAATCTATTAACATTTTCTTATTGACTCTCAGATGTCTCACTGTGATCAGTCTCCATGAGCTGAAACAAAACAATTTTTTTTTTTTTATCAAAGGGATTTGACTCAGAGGGGATCAAGTTTGCCAGAAGATACTCATCACATGGTACGTAGGGAGTGGATGCTCATGTGAGGGCAGCCGGAAATGGCAGCATCACTCCTAGGAAGGATTTGTCATCAAACACAGTAACTCTGTGGGGCCAAGTGAACTAGGGCTGCCCGGCTCCTGCCATTACCTGCTTCTATTATTTCTTCAACAAATGGCCATGTCTGCTCTCTACTTCAGTGGCCAAGTTCCCTGTACTACAAGCTACGTTGTGTTTTGTGTCCAGCCTGGGGCCTGTAGCCACAGATGCCAGGGGGTCTCTGTGTTTGTGTGGTTCTCCCCTCTTTCTCTGCAAGGAGGGGCCTGGCTTCACCACTTTCACTAGGCACAGAGGCAGGCTGAGTGCATTCAGTGTCCTGGCCAGGAATGGTTTCCACAGCCCTTTCCTCTGCTGTCCTGCTCCCTGCAAAGGAGCCACAGGAATGCTTTCATTTTTCATTGAGGCAACTCTTGTGAGTGTTGCTCAATGAGGTCTCTTTGTGGGTGTGGGACAAAAGCTTTTCCAACCTCAGACTGTCTCATTTTTAATTTTTTTTTTTTTTGCCAGGGCCCCTTCTTTGTGACAATGGTGACAATGTCACTGCCACTGAGAATTTAAGAGACAGGCAGCCCCTAGTTGGCATGCCAGGATTTGACCTAACACCTGGCTTTCTTGCATCTCCTGAGGCTGAACACTCTGGTCACTAAAGGAAGAGGAGCTTTTCTACCAGAAAAGACTTCAGTTAAAAATAAGAATTTGTGGTAAGGAGGATCTCAAAACAACAGACACTTCATTGATTTAGTCTGAAAATCTCATGAATACTGGGGCTCCAAATCCAGGATGCCTACCCCGAGGACCTCATGCGGTAACACAGGAGCTGAAAGGGCATCAATGGTCAGTACAGTGAGGTAAGTGCCCTGAAGGTGTATACATATGGAGCTTATATAAAGGGCACCAAAATTAGAACTGTTAGGTAAGGAAGCCTGAGGGGAGGAAGTGACACTAAGTGTCGTTGAGAAGGATAGAGGGTAACTGTACTTGGGAGGCTGGTCAGTGTGAGGTGAGACAGTGATCCAAGTGAGTAGATCATGGGATTTAGGTGGAGGACATACAGGACTGGTGAGTCACTGGTTTACAGAAGAAGTGGGGTTGGTAGTGAGAGAGATGAAAAAATTAGGGACAGCTGTCAGATTTATCGAGGTGGGAATAGGGGTGGGATGGACGTTGTCAGAGAGAAAATAAATGTGCTCATGGACATGTTGCCTTAGAGGTGTTTTCAGGTCACCCAAGGGAAGGTGGCTTGCTACTTCCTTATATGGGTCCCTGGCCCATTTGCATGCTGGAAGCAATGGATGCCTTACCAGGTTCCAGCAGGGCAATTTCCAACTTACAGAGGAGTCTCAGCATTTTCTTAGCAGCAGAAACTTTTCCAAGTTCTTCATGGATGCACAGATGTTTAGAATTAGAAATACCCTCACAGAAAAATGACTAGCCTTACATCGAAGATTTATTTAACCTTAGCAATGAGCTTAGGGCACCATTAGAAGAAACTAGCGGTACAGCTGGCTACTATAGGAAGGCTGGAAAAAGCCACAGAAGAACTTCTGCTGCCCCCTCCTCATCGAGAGCCCTAGGGATTCTGAGGCTCTTCTATGCACTAATTCTAACCCTGCTTTATTCATATGTGAATGAGAATCCAGAAAGCACAGATGTATTAAGTCATGTCACAAAGAGACGTGTTTTTTAGTTTTTTTCTTTTTTCTTTTTTTTTTTTTTGTGTTGAGAGTTGAACTCAGGGTTTCACACATGCTAGACAAGTGCTCTACAACTAGGCTACACTTCTGGTTCCCAATCTTTTGAAAACTTTTTATTTTGAGACAAGATCTCGTTAAGTTGAACAGGCTGCCTCTGGCTTTGAACTTGTGATCCTCCTGCCTCAGCCTTCCCAGTTTTGGATTACAGGTGTGTGCCACAATGCCAGGGGCATAGAAACAACTTTATCTGAGGAAAACAAAAAACAAAAAACAAAAACAAAAAACCCTAGTCTCCCTTGGAGCTCTGAGTCAGAAGTCCTCAGTAGCCTAGGATCTCACTGTTCTTTTCGATCCCCCTGGATAAGGTCTGGGAGAACTGGATGTAGAATCTGAATGACACACAATCTCTTTTGACATTTTCCTCTCACACTCCATTTGTGTAAAATAGAAAAATTCAACATTTATTGAGTTTTCTGCACCAAACACAGGAAAAGATTGTGAATCAGAGACAGAGAGAGAAATTGCAAGGTATGGGATGTGGACTCAACTTTGCTTATGGCTTAGTAAAAGAAACACTTGTGCAAAGAAAACATGTCAAAGTCAAGTCTTAATTTGTTCTATTGACAGTTTTATCTCTAGAAGGGTTAATGAAGCAGCAAGAGGAACCAATGCTTAGAGTCTCTCTGTGAGACACACACAGGGAAGAATCATTAAAGTCATATTTTATTTTTAAAGAAAACGATGCTTAGGAGAAATACTAGGTTAGACTTTGTTGTTGTTAGCTGCTATTGAGTTGGGTCCGATTCATAGCGACCTTCATAGCGTTTTCAATGGCTGCTTGTTTCAGGATCGCTCTGGGAATGGATTGCTACATCCTTTTCCCATTTTTGCAGTGCTGGGGATCAAATAGAGGGCTTCAAAGACTGCAGAGCGGCACTCTACCAACTGAGCTAACCCCCAGCCTTCTGGTTAGACATTGTTGTTGTTAGGTACAGGTTGGGTCTGACTCATAGTGACCCTCTTAGGGTTTTCAATGGCTGATTGTTTCGGGATTCATTAGTAAGAAGGAATTAAGGCCTGAGAGAGACTGAGATGATCAAGTATTCTGGGGTGGGTAAGCATCACTTCAGGTTGTTCTCAGAACTTATAAATGCTACCCTCAAATGCTATTGCATGATTTTTGAGGAAATAGTAAGTCCTAGGGGAGGTACCCCAAGCCCAAGGCAATAGTCCAGGTTTGCTTTGTTTTTCTAAAAAGAAGCCTGTGTTTGAACTCCAAGCCGATGAGCTTAATGACACTAAGCAGGCCAATGTGCTAAATCAGATTTGCTTTTAAAAAAATTTATGAATGCTTAGAAAGGGAAGCACAATCAACATGTATCAATCTTATTAATTAAGAGTAAATCATGCCAAGCTAACTCGCCTTCCCCTTTCCATACAGCCACTACACTGATATATCATGGAGACAGAGTTGACATTTGTGTCCGATTTATTTGGGGACATGACATGTGATTTTAGGACACAACTCCAAAGATATTGCAGGGACATTAAAATTCTTAGAACATAGCCTTTCAGCCCTTACTTTAGGTGTAATTAAATTCCCGTGTATTTGCAATGTCCTGGTGCCCAATCAACGGAAAGCCATTACACGGCCCAGGAGGCTCTTAGAGAGAACCCAGCGGTTACATTTTAGTTATTTATTCACTTTATCTCATGCTCTCCTCTCTCTCAACTCTTCAACTTTTCCATTAATCTGTTAGCCTGTCTTTAGACTCTGTTTGCTTTAAGTTGCTTTTCCCAGGCCCTGGGACTTGATTACGGAAAATATCTATGCAATTCATCAAAGCCAGAGGAAAACCCAGGCAGTCTTTCAAGCTTCAAGTATAATATGGCCTTTCTCTCTGCCCCCATCTTTATTAACTAGGTCGAGTAGTGGACATGGGCCCCTGAGGGTCTCTGACCTTGATTTGGGCCTGGCTACCTTGAGAAAGCAGCATGGATTCAGAACATAAACTGTGTCTTATTTTGCTACACCAGAACAATGGCTGTCCGGTTTTGTTCTGCTGTGACTCATCCTTCATGCAGATACCACACTTGCATGGTTACACCCTACCTGGTTATAGGGTGTGGCAGGATCCGATGGGACAGGGTATCTGTGCAGTTCCTGACAGCTGAGTTCTGAGTCTACATTCTCTTTGTCCACTTAAGAGAACGTACTGAACCGTGAGGGAAATTCATGTTATAGTGACCTCAGCTTCATTCTGGCCTAATGGTGATGGAAAATCTGTTTGTCTCTGTATTTTGGTATTTATTACAGGTGACAAGTCACTTACAACATCTCATACCTGATTGTACAGTACCACAGACTTGTGGTACTAGTATGGAGAACTGGAGTAGCTGATTTAGTTGCAGCCAATAGCTTAACAGTTCAACACAAATTATTCACAATATTGAGGGAAACTACAATTTATAAAGACCTTTGTGCTTCTAATAACTGAGCATGTTCCAGGCAAGCCTGTCTGTTTTCCATATTTCAGCTAATTGTTTCTCAGATTAAAACACACACACACACACACACACACACACACACACACACACACACCTTCCATTGATAGACTTTTCCTACTTTAAGATTCTAATATCTTGACTCTTCTTTTCTTCCTCTTATCAAAATCTGTACTCATTAAAAGGTCTGCAATTAGTCACTACCATCATAGTATAAATTTAAGCCATTGAATATTATATTTCCACAAAAGGTACATTGTTTGCATTTTTTGTCTTATTTCAACTGTAGAATCAAAAGTATTTCTCTTTATAGATGTAATTTTAAGTATTTGTCCTAAAGCCAGACAGTTTGACACTGAAATCTGGTGGTAAGATGAGTTTCCTCTTTGTGAAATCATAGACAAAAGACCATTGCAAATGGAGGTGGTATTGATTCCCAGGGTCTCTGTTGGGTGTTGGCAATTTGCAGTCCAGCGTGAGTTATTCCTCTCCACTGCCAGAGCTGTCCCTCCGGAAGGGACCCATTTCATTGAGACTTAAAAATTGCCCTTCTTTATAGCAGGAACAGTTTGATTCAGCCCATTTTCACAGGCTAACTTTTTCAGATTATGAGTTGGACCTGACTTGATGGCACCTAACAACAACAAAATTTTTCAGATAAGAGTTTTATAAATTGGATACTAAAGCCAGAAGTCAAAGAAAAAGAAAGAAAGAAAACTAAGGCTTCATATCAAACATAATAGATCCGGAGTCATGGGATCCCTCTTCAGAAATTCTTTTATTATTCTGTCTACACCCTTTCTGAGTTAGTTAAGGACATATGGTAGGAAACTAATCAGGGTTTTGTT
The DNA here is from genome assembly GCA_007922755.1 of Pedetes capensis. Lineage (NCBI taxonomy): Eukaryota > Metazoa > Chordata > Mammalia > Rodentia > Pedetidae > Pedetes > Pedetes capensis. The sequence continues at coordinate 29,694 of VMDO01017416.1, read as the reverse complement.
TTTTAATTAAAAATTAGGGCTCAATATTGGGAAAAATATCCCATTGACTAATCTAAATGCTTAGGCATTTAAATTCAGTTTTAAACAAACCATGCCCCTGATTAGATATTTACCACATTTTAATTTCTTTAATTTGAAAAGTCAAGTTGAGGATAATAACTTCCATTTAAAATAAAAGAGTCTAAAAAATAACACAAACATTTGTGAAGAAGACACAGGAGGAATCAAGAAAGTAAATATCAAAGTTTCTGTGTTACTTTTCAAGACAATGTTAAAGTAAATAAAGGATCATTCTCTGGCTATGATTCTGATATATGAAATTCCACCCTGTCTTTAATGTCATCACTGAGCATCTTCTCTGTCCTTCGGTGCTGTGATGGTGAGGTGCTCCAAAGTGGCTGTTGATGTGGTTTCTGGTCTTAGGGTACCAGTGTGAACTTCCCAAAGTACAAAGTCACTCATTGCCTCTGTCCTACTCAACTTGGGCTGCTACAAAAATATACCACCAACTTGGGGGCTGAAACCACCGACACTGGCTTTTCCCAGTTCTGGAGGCTGGCAGTCGGAGATCAGAGTAGTGACATGGTTGGGTTCTGGTGAGGGCATGCTTCCTGGCTTGCAGGGGGCTGCCTTCTCACTGTGTCCTCACATGACAGAGAGGGAGCTCTGGTGTTTCTCTTTCTACTCTTTTTTTTTTTTTTTTGCTTCAGTACTAGGGGGTTAAATCCAGGGTCTCACACATGCTAAGCAAGTGCTCCACTACTGAACTGCACTCCCAGCCCCTTTTTCATTTTTCATTTTGAGACAGATCTCGCTAAGTTACACAGGCTGCCTCTGGCCTCACATTGCCCCTCCTGCCTCAACCTCCCAGAGTCTCTGAGATTACAGGCATGGGCCATGGCACCCGGCTGTCTTCCCCTTCTTATAAGGGTACTGATCCCATCATGAGGGCTTCACCCTTCTGATCTCCTGTAAGCACTATTCCCTCTCAAAGGTCCCTCTCCTGATATTATCACATTGGGGGTTAAGGATTCAGCATATGAATGTGGGGGTGACACAGTAATTCAGCCCATAACAACCTTGTCACATAAAAGTCCTGTGAAATACTCTCACCTTTAGTTAAAAATCTTTCCACACCCTACTGCCTGTCTGTCTCCCTCACTTACCTCCCATTCTTCATCCTTATGGTTTGAATCTAAAATATCCCCCAAAATTCATGTGTTTGAATGTTTTATGTCCTCAGTTGGAGGGGCTGTTTGTGGAGTCTGGGGAACTTTGTGAGGTGGGACTTAGCTTATGGGAGTAGGTCACGAGGGAGAGCCTACAGGGTTTTGCCCAGAACCCTGGTTCTGGTAAGCTCTCTCTGCTTCCTGAGTCCATGATGTGAGGAGGTCCTCTCCTACCAACCCTGCCACCAGCTGCTCCACCATGCTTCCCTTCCCATAAGGGACTATGATCCTCTAAACTGTGAACCCTGATAAACCTATCCTTCCTGGTTAAATTGGTCTGTTAGGTATTTTGCCACAGTGACACACAAGAAAACGAACACACCCATCACTCATCCCTCACCTTGCAGGCTAATTCTCATCTATTCTAAATCAAGAGTCCTGTCTTTTCTGATGATGTTTTACATATCATATGCCATCACCCTGGAGCTGCTTCCTTAAACTTGGCTTCCCAAATAATTCTTATTTTTTAAGCTATAGCCAGTGTAACCTCTGTCCCTCATCTATTCCGCGGTTTTCCTTCATTTTGTCAATTAAGGCTTTTGTTCTCTGTTGATTTTCTCAGGAAAAGCTGAAAACAAAAGACAAAGAAGTCTATCCTTGATTTTGATTTTTAAAAGCATTAGGCCCTCAGGGGAAAAACAGGCTGTGTATTTGAGAAAATAATAAGGCATAAGAGCCATTTTTCCCTTACTTCAGATAAAAGCACCAGAGATGAATTTTTTACTTGTTAAGAAGGGAGGAGATAGAAGTGGGTGAAGAGTGAGCGAGTGGTGAGCAGGGGTCGGGGGGAATTGGGACAGGGAGAGGCAGGTCCCTGGGGGAACACAGGAGGCTGTATCTCCCCCTGGAAGGAGCAGCCCAGAAGAGAGGGAATGGCTGGGCAGCCCATCTAAGCAGAAGCCCTGGAGCTCCATGCTAGAGTCCCCAGTTCAGGGGCCTGGAGCATTGCAGAATGATCTCAAGTTGGAAAGTGCCACGAGTTTTTGGCACCATGGTTGCCAGGTTTGAGTCAGCCCTTTTGCTGATGTGAGGGATGACTGGGTGTGACCTGCATGGAACCCTCAGAGGAGTAGGTGAGATGATGGATGTAGTTGTAGATGATAGCACACCACCTTGTTGCCACTACATAGACATGCCTATATGTGGATCCTCCCCAAGTGACTGAGGTGAAGATTCCAGCAGCTGGCAGAATGGGTATACAAGATAACAATTAAGTTTTTTTTTTTAAATTCTGTATGTACATCAGAATTTGTAGACAGAGATTTAAACTTATACAAGTTTTTATTTACTGATATATTTATACATTTAATTAATTAATTTTTTTTTGTAGTACTGGGGAGTTGAATACAGGGCCTCACACATGCTTTTCAACCACTCTACCATGAGCTGTACCCCAACTCATTTGTTACTTTTTCTTTCGAGACAGAGTCTCACTAAATTGCATTAGGCTGCCTCTGGCTTCAAACTCATGATCTTCTGCCTCTGCCTCCCAAGTCACTGGGATTATAGGTGTGCACCACCATGGCAGGCCCATATAAGTCTTTATGTATCATCTTACACATCATTCCAATGGTGCTTCTAATGGCCTTCCTGGGAAAGTTAGAAGCTCCCTTTCTAAAAAAATGACGGAAGAAAATCCTTTATAAAGTTAACATAAGGATTAATAGAATGTTTGTAAAATACTCAGCCCAGTGCCTGACTTGTAGAAAATCCTCAATAGTTTGCCAAATTTATTCCAATTTGTCTTGCTCACCTATGTTTGCATGGTGCCTTGCACAAAGCAGACCCCAGCATATGCTCTCTGAATTGAACCTGGATAAACAATCCTGTTAGTAGAAAAGACTGGCACCTGTAAAATATGACTATTTATACATGATGTACTGTGCCCTCTGTATTTGAAGAGTGGTACACAATCTATTGAAGTAATAATGGGACAGAAAGGAAGAAGAGATGACTTTTGTTATTAGTCTAGCTTCCTAAAATCTTCCCAGTACAGAAGAAGAAAGTTTGCTTGACAAAGATACCAGATGCCCCCTAACAAAATAAGGCATCAATCATGTTCTATCTCCTGGACCACAGCAAATTTCGACCCTGATTCCAGCTTAAAGCATGTACAATGTCACACAAGAATTTAAGCACATGAATCTAAACAACCATCAAAATTGGTTTTGGTGTCTGGTTAAGTTTGAAAATAACACTGAGAGAAGCTCCAGTGAAACTCAGGCTTTTCCACAGTGGGACGTGCCAGAGGCAGTAAGGAGATGACAGGAAGCAGAATTTGTCTCTCTCTGGGAGAAAAGAGAGGAAAAACTGAGGACCACAGGAGGGGAAGCACTAAAAGCAACCCTACCCGCTCAGAATCTCAGGCCACCCCTCCTTGTCAGCCCCAGTGCGGGGTGTTCGGCGGCGCCTTGGAGAGCTCTGTGCCTGTGGCTTGCCAGCATTAAGGAAGGGGACACAGCATCACTAATCAGATACCTGGTAAGTGTCTTTATTCGCATGAGGTAGAAAATTAATTGGGGAACAGACCAACCATGAAGGTGTGAGACAACCAGGAGGGTGACTTGATATATGCTGCGCTTGAATGGGAAAAAAGAAATTCTGTAAATTAATTGCCAGATAAGAATGAAATGAAATGTTCTGTTGGAACCAACAGTCCTTCCCTTTCCTTTGTCCCTGGCCCTGCTTTCTTCTCCTTCCCTCCGCCCTCTCTTTTCTCCATATATCCTCTTCCTCCCTTTACTAGACTTTCCTCAGGGAATAGCCTTGGGGAGACATAAAAACCCCAAACCTTCAGAGAGAAGAAAAGAAACAGGAATTGTCTTTGCAGGAAGTCTGGCATCCAGAGCAGGGCGTGTAGAGGGGCTGTCATGAGGCCGTGGGGCTAGGGGAGGTTGCGAGTATGCAGAGGGTGGTGCGTGGGCGCGTGTCCTCCCCCACTGTGGGCAGACCTGGGGTGAAGAGTCAGAGTAGACTAGGGATGGGGAAAAGGATTGGGGAAAACATGTCAAGTTTGTTGGGAGGTGATGAGACCTAGGGAGCCCAGATATACAGATGCACTATGCACTTTGGGTGCTTAGTGGGTGCTGTGCACACATCTCTGTGTGTGTGTCGGGGAGCAGATACTGTAAAGCCATTAGGTCAGACCAAGGCTTTCTCATTCCTGGTATTAGTGACATTTTGGGCAGGAGGGCTGCCCTGGGTAGTCAGTGTAGGCAGTTTAGCAGCATCCCTGGCCTCTACCCACTGGACAGAGGTATCACACTCTCAAGTGGTGATGGCCAAGATGTCTCCAGACATCACCAAATATCCCTTGAGTGCACAGTGTATCCTGATTGAGAACCACAGCCTTAGGGAGTAGACTAGTGGACCCTCCAGATTTGTGGATCCTAAAGTAGAGCAGAAATCTTCTCAACAGTGAGCTGACAATGATTCCAGGTTGATCCAGGTTCCACACTGGAGTGCACTCAGGCTGGCAACTTCCTTGAGTTCTCTGGGTGTAACACGTACCCTGAGAACATTCTCTTGGGGATGCATTTCTACCCCAACAATTACTCAGATAGCCTAAGGACAAGTGTGTTTGTGAGATGTCTGAGAGGTGAATCTTAAAGGAGGAAAAAGAATCATTTCATTCCTGTTGTCTAAAGTTTTAAATTAGTCCATACAGATTAAAAATACTGTAAAGTCCACCTTAATGGCAAATGTTTCCATGGCAGAACTTTGTAGGGATGAGAAGGATGAGGTGAAATAAGGCCCAATCCCCACCCATTATCTCCGTTCATCCAGCCACTGACCCAGGACCAGGGATCTTCTTCCCACTCAAGGAATGCAGACTTGTCCATTAATGGCTCCCATCTTTGAAGGCAAAATACAAAGAGGAAGAACATTTGAACTGAGTTTGAAAATCTAATATGCAATTTGAAATTTACCTGAGATAAAGTGGTGATCTCAGAGAGGTGGACCCATCTGGGGATAGGCACATACACAAACCTTCACCTGGAAGCAAATTCCATGGTGGACTGTAAGAAAAAAGTTCAGATGGTGGGTTATTCAAGCAGAAGAGTAGGGTTAAAACATTTAGCACATGAAGTCGTGGATAAAATAGCCATCAGCTCTTAAGTAATGGTGTGCATTCTTATAATACCTGTGTTGGAGAGGTTGAAAAGATGTTTGCATGCTGCATTCCACTTTGCCCTTTTCGATCCTGGTGTTTACAACAATCCTGATGATTTTCTATTTTTCCCAGGGAACTTGACTCATGATCACACACAACTCACTGAGAGATTGGAGAAGCATTGTCCAGAGAATAATGAGAGTTGGTAGATAAACCAAGATGGTTTACAAACAGGATATAAAGAGTGGTTATTGTGGGTAAAGTACAGGACTGGGATGTGGTCCTGTGTGTCCCATCAGCATGTGGGTCAGAGCCCACCATTACCATCCAAGCCTTTTCACCTTGAAAAGAAGGTTAATATGATATTGTCCCAATTTGCAAATAGCACAAAGCTTAGAGGTAAGGGAGATAAGGAAGATGGCATATTACAAACCTGGCAGGATATAGATAATTCAGGGCACCGGTTGAACAAAAGTGAGATGAGGTTTATTATAAAGACATGCAAGGTAATATATGCACCAGAGAGAAAATAACTCTCAGCACAGATTCAAATTATGGGGGTATTACTCAGGAAGCTGTCATGCTGAGTGAGATTTGGGGATGGTGGATAACAAAGTGAAGAGGAGTTCATAGTGCAATGCCACAGCAAAGAAGGGCAGTGCTATTTTCAGATGTACAGAGAACATAAAGTGATCTTTGGAAATACAAGAGGGGATGGAGTGTTGCTTTACACTATGCCAGTAACATCTCACCTTGAACTCCCTGGTGTCTTGACTTTAACAAAGATGCAGTAAAAGGGAAGATTTAGCAAAGATAGTCATTTGAATGCTATTCAACATGATGCACGGGTTCCCTAGGAGAAGCAGAATTTTCTTCTTATGCTAGGCAGACACACATTTATAAAAGAAAGTTTTCTTGTGATAAGGTCTTCCTGCTATTATATTTCCTTTAATGCCTTTTTGACTTTCAGGAAGGGGAAAATAATTACTTAGACATGAAAGAAGACAAAAAAGGACAGAAACAAGGAAATAACCATATAAATTCTTTCAAGGAGCAGAAAAATGAGAGTGTTTCATATGCTCAGCAATATTTATTGGGCCTCAATTCCTGGCTGCTAAAATATTTGACTCTAATGAGAAAAGAGGTGACAAAGTTATCATACAAGGACAAACAGCAAGAACAATGCTAGTTTATAGAAAATATAGACTATAAAGTTTCAAAGGAGAGATCTTGTTCCATAAGTAGGTTAGGGGATTTTGCAGAGCTCTCTCTCCCATTCATGCTAGTGCAAGATCTACAAGGTGCAAATGGGTAGAAGAATAAATGGGGAGGAACTTGAGACAAAGAGGCTGGGGGAGACATGGAAGGATGAGCACCTGAGCTAGCTAAAGGAGCACTGGGAGTAGAGGGGGCAGAAAGGATACCAGAGTGTGGGCAAAGGAAACATGGGTGATACTTGGGAAAATGAAAGCTTTGGAATTGAACATTCTAGATTTCAATCTGGACCCTAGTACTTAGTAGATATATGAATATAATTTACTTAATTTCTCTGAAACTAAATAATTTTAGGAAACTACTTTGCAAGAATGGGAGAAGGATGTGGCAATCCACTCCCAAAGCAATACTGAAAAAAAAATCAGCCATTGAAAACCCTATGAAGGTTGTTGCTATGAGTTGGACTTGACAGCACCTAACAACAACAACAACAACAACAACAACAACAACAACAACAACTTTGCAAGATAACTTTGAGAATGAAAAAATGAGCCTGATATTATGGTACATGCCTGTAAATCCAGAGACTTAGGAAGCCAAGGCAAGAGGGTTTCAGGTTCAAGGACACAGGCAGCCTGTGCAACTTAGGGAAACTTTGCCTCAAGAAATAAAGAGGGCTTGGGGCATAGCTTAATGGTAGAGCACTTGCCTAGCATGTGGGAGGCCCTGAGTTCAATCCCCACTACTGGAAGAAAAAAAAAGTATGAAACTCTTAGAAGCTAAAACCCATAGAATGCTTACCACAGATGTGATTTTTGGTAGTATTTTTAGAAATACAGAGACAGGAAGAAGAGGAGTTATTAGCCTGACAAGTTGCTTGAACTGAGGTTTGCCCATGTTGTTTGAAGAGAGGATAAAATGCCCTGGCTTTTAACTTTGCCAGAAATTGCCTCCTCAGATGTTTCATGTTTCTGAATATGGTCATAGTAGAGTCGTTATCATAGAATGGGTTGATAAAAATTCTGAACCCAGTTTTAAATACTCAGAACTAATGATGTGTTAGCATTTCTGTAGAAATTTTGAACATTTTGATGGGCTATGGAAAATTGAAAAAGTAGTCAGGGCTAAGAATTCTCAGCTCACTGGGCCACATGTATTCTTTTCTGAAAACATGTAAGTGCCTAGCTAAAGTTATAGGCATTGGATGTGCTCAGTTCCTAATTCACATTTAATTTCAGGCAAATAGCTGCAATGGTTTTTCTTTTGAAAATCAAGTGTGTATGGTAGGGAAGTTTCCATCTGGATATCCAGATAAATGAATAAGCAAAACAATAAATTACCAATAATCCAAACAAAGGATGTATCCAGAATATCTACTGGGGCCTGTGGTCCCTTGCACCAGGACTTACTTTTTGTGTCTATAGAATGCTACCACTTGCCATTCCATTGTCCCAGGGCCACAGAGCAAAACAAGAATATCTGAATAAAACAGCCACTGTATGATGCTTATTTGCATACTCATTCCCTTTGTCTTCATTCATTCAAAAGACATTTTTATTTTTCATTCAAACAATAATCATATCTTAAACTTAAAATACTATATTAAAATTTAAAATACCATTAGCATCATAATGACTGAAGTGTATCTAACTTTACTGATGATAACTTGCTAATAAAGGATAGAAAGGTTAATATTAATGGTTACAATCATCTTCCCAATCACCCAAATTTATTTTCACACTCAAACATTCTTGAGGAGGTGTCAGCAGACTTTTTCTGCAAAGGATCATATAGTAAATATTTTGCATCATGTGAGTCCATGAGCAAAATCTAGGATATTATACTGATGCTTATACAAAACACAGAAAACAAATGCTGACAAAAGTTTTAAATAACAATTATTAATCGACATAGTATAATTTGGTATAATAAATTATAATTTTTGGTAATAGAAGTCTATGCCTTAGAAGAATGAGTTTGTTTTGGGTAAAGTAAAATTTGGCTTAGTTGGGGTTCCAACCCATGTTCTCTGTCATCATGGTAGAAATGAGGGCTCACTTTCCTACAGAGCCATCCTGTGCTTTTCTGAAGCAGCAGTGTTTTTCCAGGGAACACACCACATCAGAATATGTCTGCACCTCTCTTTTGGCACTTAGCCACTGACTTTTTATCATTGACTCCTTTTCACATATGGTGGCAGGTTCAAAGTACAGGCTCTGGGGTAAGAGTCCCTGGTGTGAATTCTAGCAGAGCCGAAATTCATAAGCTGTGTGATCTTGACTGCTTACTTCAGTTTGCTCATCTGTAGAATGAATGAGGCTACTGAGTTCACTCTTTTAAAGGCTGAATGAGTGATTAAATGCAAAGACTTAGAAGAGATAGTGACCTATTGTAAAGTTCTCAATCTAAATGTAATTTCTCTTTTGATGTTTAATATAATAATGCAAATCAATCCTTAGCTCATGATTGACACAAAAAGAAGCAGTGAGGTAGATTTGGATCATGAATTGCATTTTGCTAAAATTTTCTTTTTCTTTAAACCAGAGGTCCTCAATTCCCTGAATATGGTACCAGTCCATGGCCTATTAGGAGGTGGGCTGCACAGCAATAGTTGAGTGCCAGGTAAGTGAAACTCATCTGTATTTACAGACGACAGTTTCCTATCGTCTTGTATCCCCAAACCATCCTTTCCTACCTCCATCTGTGGAAAAATTTTCTTCTATAAAACTGGTCTTGGGGACAAAAAGGTTAGGGACTGCTGCCTGAAATGATCAGTTTCAAAATTTAAGAGCCAGCATGTGCTATAAGTTATTCCTGTCACTAATTGCACAGAGAAAGAAACTGAGACTAATAGTTAACTGACTTGCCCTCACTGGCCAGTTTGTTAGTGACAGGTCCCATATTAGATACCATGTCTCTGGGACTCCTCCAACTGCAAGTCACAAAGTACAGCCTGTGAAGTGCTGGGAACAGCCTGACAGAAGATGATCTGAGTGAGAGTTGATGAGTTCAGACATTAAACTGTTGCTGAGCTTTGAAAAGGAGAATCAGTGTCCTGGCCTCTGGCCTGAGTCATAGCCGTTTTGAGGACCTAGGAGTTACTCCTCCAGAGTATAAGACAGGATTTGCAATATTTTACTCTTCCTGGTCAGGATTTATACTCTCATAGGACCTATGTTAGTTTTCTAGGGATGCCTAATCGAAGTACTATAGACTGGATGGTTTAAACAACAGAAATTTATTTTCTCACAGTTGTGGAAGCTAGCAGTCCAAGATCACAACATCAGCATGGTTGGTTTCTTCTGGGCCCTTTCTCCTTTCTTGCAAATGGCCATCTTTTCCCCTGTAGTTTCACACCTGTCTTGGTGGTAGTGTTGTTAGTTGCCTTTGGGTTGGTGTCCAACTCACAGCAACCCTACATAACACAGGCAAGACAGTATTGTTAGTGCTTCTCTAATATTCACAGGGTTTTCAATGGTTAATTGTTTTTTTTTTTTAGTAGGGGAAGTGGGTTGCAGGGTCCTTCTCCCAAGTCTATAGCACCTGGTGTTTTCTGGTGGTCTCCCATCCAAGTATTAACCATGCTTAGCTTCCGATGTCTGATAGGATCAGATGCCACAGTGGTACAGCTGCAGGCAGGGCCCATCTTAGTGACTTCATTTTTACTGAATTACTTCCTTAAATGTCCTCCCTCCAAACAGTCACATTGTGAAGGATGGAAATTAGGAATTGCAGATATGAAGTTTAGGACAACATAATTCAGCCCATAACAGTATCCCAACTCTGATACTTTAAGGAAGATATTTTATTCCATCTACTGAATTATGTAACACTCACACTGAGCACATGAAGAGGACTGGAAAGAAATGGGAGGTAAAGAACTCTATACTATTCTACCTTTCAGTGTGGCGAGTAAGATAGACTTTCAGGATCTAGTCTCTCAGACACTCTTTGAATTTCAATTTTCTCATGTATGAAACAAAAATCCTGACCTGACTCACAGAGACAAAGCATAAGTGAATAGATGTGGAATTTGGGATGTATCTTGATGGTAGAGTCCCTGGTTACCATTCATGAGGCCTGAGTTGGATCCACAGCAAAAGGAAGAAAGAAGAAAGGAAGAAAGGAAGAAAGAAAGAAAGAAAGAAGAAAGAAAGAAAGGAAAAAGAAAGAAAGAAAGAAGAAAGAAAGAAAGAAGAAAGAAAGAAAGGAAGGAAGAAAGAAAGAAAATAGATGTTTGCTAAGTATCTAGGGATCCTAGAGGAAAGTAATTTCATGTGCCAGATCTTTCCAGTTATGTACTACAGTTTCAGAGTTATACTTTTATCCAAGTGATATTTCATGGAGATAACATAATCTTCAAATGAAGCCCTCTTGCTTGTTAATTATAGAGCGATATAAAATGTACTGACATGACTTATTTGATCTGAAATGTGCTTTAGTTTTCCATAAGATATAAGTTAGAGACTATCATGCCTTCCTTCCTCCATTCACCTTGCCCCTTCACAAACTTTTGTCCTGCTAGCAGTACATTTAAATTAGTGCATGGTGTAAAGATTTTTACCTTACAGAAGTTTCTGAGCATTTCTGCTTGAAGACATAGGTAAGGGTAACTGTTTCTAGGAAGAGTGTCAAAAGGTAAAATTTGTTTACATTCCTCACTTCTCCTTTAATGAGAATCTGTGTTTGTAAAGCACATTCGCTTTCACTAGAAATAGACAGACAAGGTAACTTATAGATGAGGAAACTGACAGAGATGTTTAGTAATTTGTCCAAGATCACATAGTTTGTAAGATGTAAAGACTAGCATTTAAGTATGCCTGACACTCTATTCTAATATTTTCATAACATTACACTTTCTCAGAAAGAATCTTTTTCACCATAAGAACCTAGTAACCTGAAACGCCAAGAGTTTTGGATAACATACTTGGTATGTCTCTTAGTCTTTATATGGTTTTTCCTCTGTACATGTCTGTCTGCAAGTAAAATAAGATGAACTGGAACCACCTCTTCCCTGTATGGCAGCACGGTGGTTACCAGTAGCAATTGGACAAACTGCAGAAGAGCACTGGCTCTCTTTTTAGAGACCGGAAAAACTATATCCGAAAATTCCACCAAACCTTTCGTATTGTCTTATTGGTTGTAATCACTTGTCCATCCCTGAACCAGAAAATAGGAAGATTAAGCTTGAACCAATCAGGCTCAGCCTTTGATTTGAGATTAAGTCTGAATTCATGCTGATGTTGCTCTGCAGAGAAACTGTGAAATGAACCTCAGAGAGTAAGCAGAAGTTCTTCTGCCCTAGGATAGGGTAACATCAGCTCTAAATCTTTTCACATTCCTCTCAATTCATTTTCCTACTAGTTTCTTCAGGATCCCATGATTTTTAAAGGAGATCGAGTTCCAAACCCTTATCTGTCAGGAGGACTACTTCCTCTGCCACAGGAACACCCTCCCAATGTCAAGAATGCCTTAGCCAAACTGATTGGGGAACAGACCATGGGGCAACCTGGCCCAAAGGTGGTTCTTATTGGGAGAATCTTTCCAAGCACCTCTCACCATGGAAAGTTACCATTGTCATTTAAGAGAAAAAAGATAGGCAGAGATACCCTCATTTTTTTGTTATATTACTTAAAAGGTATAACTTTTTGAGTTTTTCAGCAAGTTTTGTTTTTTTAAATTTTTAAGGCAAATATTCGCACTTCTTTGGAATGGTGTTTTGTTATAGGTAATATTCTCTATATTTAAAAGCATAAGGAATTTGTATTACTGGATCTTTAAGTCAAACTCCTACAAATCAATGAACTATGACTATTACAGTGTTTCTGGAATCAATTATATCTAAATGTAAAAAAAGAGCTCATAAAGAAAGAAAATTGGTGGTGGAAACATGTTTTGAAAAGAATCCTAGGTATCTCTTAGGAGCATCATTTACAAAGTTATTTTTAGAATGGTAGCTCTTAGTGGTAGAATATCACTTTTTAATTATCAAAATCCAGAGAACAATTATTTAATAGAATTACAACTAATATTTAGCAACTCATCAGATACCAAATGATAGCTAGTATTCTGTATTTTTAAATAACTTCACTTATATTAGGGCTGGGGTTTAGCTTAGTTGGTAGAATGCTGCTCTGCACTCTCTCTCTCAGGCCATGAGTTTGATCCCCAGCACCACAAAAAATGGGAGAAGGACATGGTAATTGACTCCCAAAGCAATCCTGAAACAATCAGCCATTGAAAACACTATGAATGCCAGAGAAACCCAGCATGGTACAGTGTCAGAAAGTGTTTTGTTCTGTTGTACATAGAGTCACTATGAGTCGGACCCGACTTGATGGCACCTAACAACAACAACAACAACAACAACAACAACAACAACAACAATCATATATATTAGCTCATTTAATCCTTATTAAAACTCTCTAAGTTTATTTACTTTACAAATGAGGAAAGTGAGGTTAAGGGAAGGGACATTGTAGTAACAAGATCCAAACATAGAAAGTCTGATTCAAGCCAGGAGCATGCCGACAATTCCAGGGAGTCAGGAGGCTGAGGCAGGAAGACCATAGGTTTGGGGCTAGAGGCCGCCTGTGAAACTGTAAGACCCTGTCTTAAAATAAAAAATAAAAAGAAAGTCTGTGAGGGGTAGCTCAGTGGTGGAGTGTTTACATGCCTGAGGCCCTGGCTTCCATCCCTTAGTACTGGGAAAAAAACCAAAAAGTCTGATTCAAAGTGCTGCTGTTGTCCACAGTGCTGTGCCATCTTTCCCAGTGTTTTTCCCAAAGTATCTGGAAGACTTTGTCCACTCAGTAATCCTTACCTCAGGAGTTACTTTCTGATCATGTCTTCCTAGTTCCTCTCTTCATCTTATTATCTGCTTTTCTTACTGGCTAATAAGAGCCAATTCTTGAATGGTATTTGGTAGTTTACCAAACATGCTCACACCATATTCTAATTACCAAGTGGATTTCATTCATATCCTCATTTTGCAAAAAGGAAATCGAGGTTCAGAGACATAAATTTTCTCGTTCAGGATCATTCAGCTATGAGGACAGAGAGATAAAGCTATGACTGGTGTCTTATTCTTTTTTGCTATGTGATAATGCTTTTGTTGCAGTACCAGAGCATGTTCTTCAGTGGAGAAGAGAATTGTCTTCTGGGTTATTATGGTTGAAAGGGGTGGAGCACAACAAATGCCAGTGAAATTTGAAATGGAAGGGAATTATTACTAGAAGGTGGTTCGTGTCATCTCCAGGTTTCTATACCCTTCTTGTGTGAGCCCTGGGCTGCCTTTAGGCCCCCTCCAGCTCCAGGAAGAGTGGATGAGGGGGGAGAGCCTCCAAGCCTTCCTATAAACCAGGGAAGACCCACTTTCATCTTTTTCCTACTTTGCAGTTTCACTGAATATAACTTTATATATGATATTCCTCAGTGTAGAAGCCACTATTAAGCAAACAAGCAAAAGAAAAACAATGAAAAACTCCTTTTCCCTTCTCAACCTCAGGCAAGGCAAATAATTTTCCCTAAATCACAGAGCTCTAGCAGCATAGAACAGGTTAAAGCCATACCCTAGGTTTCCCAAGTCCCAACCCAGGGCTCTTTCTACCACACCATGATAAATGTTACTTTCTTGAAGAAAAAAGCCATTTAAAAGCCTATTAAAGAAATGACAAACTAGGAGGCGGAAACAAAATCTCAAGAAAAAACTAGGCCAAGTGTTGCCTGGAAGTTCTAGGTGGCCATTTTAGTCTTCTCAGACACTGATTCAATTTTTCATTTTGGCATGATTTTAACTTTCTTAATTCTTATGTCCAGGTACAATTCTTTTTCAAGAAACTTGCTATGGACAATTATCTACTTGAGGAAACAAATGAGACTCTTTTTAATGGTACTCTTTGCCCTGCTATGCAGAGAAAACAAATCAGAATTTATCCTTCAAACAATGTATCAAAGACATGAAAAATATACCCTAACATTCACAAGGTAGCCATGGGTAAATGAAAAATAAAACATACACATGGTAAGTATGCAAAACACAAATGATCAAAATGTTAAAAAAAAAAAAGTAATGTAATAATATGCATAATTTCCTGGAGTACTCAGATAATGGAATGGGCGTATGAAAATAATTTTTTACTGAACTGAAATAACCAGAAAATGATTATTTCAGCCCTTGAAAAATGCTTAAATGTAATTTTACTCATTCTTAGAAATAACTATAATACCTTTAATGTAGATTATTTGATAATTTAGAATATTACAGTGCTTTTGGATGATCTCTCTGAGTGTGAATTCTTATTGAATTTTATAAGGTGAAGGAAACCGGATTTAATGAAGCTTACTACAAAAGGCTTTTTAATTTTCATAATTCCTAAAACTTTCTCTGTAATAATTTCAATTACTTCTATGTCTGACTATGACATAGAAACTGGTACTTGGATTGCTCAACCACCTTCCCCGAGGCCCCACAGTGAAAAGCTAGAAAACCAGATAAAATATATTGAACCACATTCAAACGTTGGATAAAAGAGCAGAACTGTGACACCTAAGGAAAGGAAAATATGGTTAAGTGGGGATATAGTTCAGTGACAGAACATTTACCTAGTATGGGAAAGGGACTGTGTTTGATTCTCAGCACCACAAAACAAAAACAAAACAAAACAAAACAAAAAAAACCAAAATAGAAACAAGCTGGGCACTATGGGGCACACTTGTAATCCCAGAGACTTGGGAAGCTGAGGCAGGAGGATTGCAAGTTTGAGGCCAGAGGCAGTCTGTTCAATTTAGCAAGATTCTGCCTAAAACAAACACATAAACAAACAAACAACAACAACAACAAGAAAACAAAACAAAAAAAGGGCTGGGGGTGCAGCTCAGTGATAGAATACTTGTGTAGTATGTGTGAAGTCCTGGGTTCAACCTACCAGTATTGGAAAACAGAGAGGGGGGGGAAGAGAAAGAAAGAGGGGGGGAGAGAGAGAGAGAGAGAGAGAGAGAGAGAGAGAGAGAGAGAGAGAGAGAGAGAGAGAGAGAGAGAGAGAGAGAGAGAGAGAGAAGGAGATTATCCCTATAATGGTTCTAGATTTCTGCCTGTAGACAACCATTCAAATTATGACAAAAACAAGATGAACATAGAGCATAGAAGCAGCACTGAGTTGTTGTTGTTAGGTGCTGTCAAGTCGGTATCCGACTCATAGTGACCCTCTGTACAACAGGGGAAACACTATTGTCAGTGCTTCTCTGCTGTTCATAGGGTTTTCAATGGCAGATTGATTTTTGGGAGGGGGTTGCCATGTCCTTCTCCCAAGCGTACAGTATCTGGTGTTCCCAGGCAGTCTCCCATCCAAGTACTAACCAGACCTGACCCTGCTTAGCTTCTGAGATCTGACGGGATCGGATGCCACAGGGCTACGGGTGCTGGCAGCACTGAGTTAGAGAGTCCAGAAGTCATTTCAGAAGGCTGAAGCAGATAGAATTGGGGGCTGGGGGAGGACAGAATATTGGAGAGAAAAGAGTTCCAGAAATTTGAAGAGAAATCCACTGTCTTTAAAGAGTAAGCTGAATATACATATAATATCATGCCAGAATAGATATAGAACTATAGGCAGTACAAGACAAATAATTCTCAACTTTGAGCAGTGTTGGGAAATGTTCAGTCTCTGGTTCATAGAACAGTATTTTTGAATACCTGAAACCAAAAGCATTCAGTAGAAGACCTAGAATGATCAGTCTTTAGTAGCAGGGCTCAACCAGATATAGAGTAATTGCTGTTCTAGACCTGCCATAACAAAAGCTAAAAGCAAGCATCAAAAGGATCAGACTGATCCATACAATTGAATTGCCTATTAAAAACTATAAATTCAATACTCTTTAAAAGAAAAAGAAATCCAGACATTTTACAAAGTAATAGTTATCATGTCCAGCATTCAGTTAAAACTTACCTTCCACATAAAGAAACACAAAAACATGACCTGTAGCCAGAAGGAAAATAAGACAATTGAAAAAGATTCAGAAGTGACAAAGACATTACTATTATAAACAAGGACTTAAAAATAACTATTGTTAGTATCTACCTGCAGCTGTACGACTGTGGCGTCTGATCCCGTCAGATCTCAGAAGCTAAGCAGTGTTGGACCTGGTTAGTACTTGGATAGGAGCCTGCCTGGGAATACCAGATACTGTAGGCTTGGAAGAATGACCCGGCAACCCACTCCCCAAAATCAATCCACCATTGAAAACTCTATGAATAGCAGAGAAGCACTGACAATAGTGTTTCTCCTGTTGTATGTAGGGTCGCTATGAGTGGGACACTGACTCGATGGCACCTAACAACATTGTTAGTATGCACATAGAATTAAGGGAAAATGTGAGCAAAATGAGAAGAGAGATGAAAGGCTTTAAAACAAGACATTCTAGAGATGAAAAATAGATTTCTCTTTGTTGAAAGAGGTACTTGATAAATTTACCAGAAACTTGAACAATGTCGAAGAAAAAGATCAGTGAATTTAAAAATATAGATATAAAAACTATGTAAACCTAAGTCTACAGAGAAAAATAATGTTCAAAAAATTTGAAGAGAACTCATTGATTTCTGGGACAATGTCAAAGCATCTGACACATGTGAAACAGAATCCTAGAAATAGCTGAGGGCATGCAGAAAGAAATTAAATAAATAATGACCCCCAAATTTATAAATATGATGAAAACTAAATTCACAGATCCAAGAAGCTCCAGTTAATCCCCAGATAGTTACAAAGAAGCACACAAACACATTATGACAGATTACTAAAAAATACTAGTAAAAATAAAATGTTTTTAGAAATACATAACAAAGATTCCATATTTGAATAATGCTTCATTAGAAATAATGTAAGCCAAAAGACAATGGAACAAAATGATTAAAGTTCTGAAAGAGAATATCTCGTAACTTAGAATCTACTTACAGTAAAAGTATCCATCAGAAATGAAGGTAAAAAAAGTTTTGGACAAACAAAATCTGAGAGAATTTAATTACTAATGACCTGAATTATAAAAATTAGTAGTGTTTTTCAAGTGGGAGAAGAATGATATAAATTGGCAACTTAAATATGCAAAAAGGAATTATGAGTTCTGGAAATGTTAAATGGTTGAAAAAAGAAAGTGAATTGTTTTCTTGTTTGTTGATTTTGAAAATGACAAAGTAGAGCCAGATTAATAATGTTTTGTGGTATTTATAGCATATTTAATGTAAAATATATGACATTAACATGAAGAACTAGAACTCTTGTACATTGCAAGGCTGAATATAAAATGGTACAACCACATTGGAAATCTGGTAGTTCCTTTCTAAAATTAAATACATACTTCCTATATGGCTTGAGAATTGTACTCATTATTTATCCAGGAGAAATGAAAATGTTTAAGAAAGAGTTTAACATAAATGTTCATAGATGTATTAGGCACAAATGTTCACAGTGGTCACACACTGGAAACAAGCCAAAGGCATATTAATTGGTGACTGGTAAACAAATTGTGTTGTTTCCATTCAATAAAATGTAAGGTAAACAAATAATACATTCAGTAACATTTGTGGATCGCCAAAACATTATGCTGAGTGAAATAAACTAGACACAAAAGAGTAAATACTGTAAACTTCATTTTATGAAATACTGGAACAGACAAAACTAATCAATATTGACAGAAAATAGATCAGAGTTGAATGAAATCAGAGTTTGTAGGTTAACTGGTAGATCTTTTTGACTGCTGGAAATAACATATGTTGGTTCTTGTAGTAGTTAAATGAGTGCATACATTTATTAAAACTTGTCAGACTGTATAGTTAAAGTGAGTTTTATAGCATGCAAATTATGATCAATGAAGTATATTTAAGATGAAAACTAATAAAGCAGTAGGAAAATCAGATATTTCTACTTAATGAACAAATTTCTTTAGAACAAGTCAATATTACAAAATAGTTGATACAGAAGCTTTATATTTAGGTTAAATGAAAAACTCTGTTCTTTTAGTTGTTGTTGTTGTTAGGTGCCCTCGAGTCGGCATCCGACTCATAGCGACCCTCATAGGGTTTTCAATGGCAGACTGTTTCGGGATTGACTTGGGAGTGGATTGCCAGGTCCTTCTCCCATTTTTGCGGTGCTGGGAATTGAACTCGGGACCTCAGAGACTGCAGCGCAGCGCTCTACCAACTGAGCTAAATCCCAGCCCCGTTCTTTTAGTAGTCTTGTCTTTTTCACTATTGGTTTTAAAATCTAAAATGACTCACTCTGACCTGGTTGTATATCTCTTATTTTCTCATCTGGTGTGTGAATTTCTGATTTGTAAAAGAATATTAAATGAAAGAAAGGTAGAAAATAAATTTAAACATTCCATTTGTCCTTATTTAGTAATGCTAATTTTATTCATTCATTCACTCTTTGAAAATTTCAATAAGACAGTGCAACATATGCTTTGGAATCAGCAGACTTGGGCTTTAATGCTGCCCAGTTATTAGTTATGTGACTTTGGTTACTTTAATCTTGCTTTTTTTGTTATTGTTGTTATACACTGCACAACCAATAAACAGGAGAATTAGTAAATTATTTTTTTGAAAAGGCACAATCTTTGCCTCCAAGAAGCTTACACTTTAGTGAGGAGACAGGTAAACAAGAAACTGTGATGTGCCTTGGTCCTTGGTAGGATGGAGGAACAGATGTGGTCAATGTAGGTTCAGTAAAGGGCCATGTTAGGGTGCTGAGGCTGTTTGGAAAGGATGTCCAAGAAGAATTTCATCTCTGGACTCAAACTGAAGAATGAATAGAAATTTACCTAGGTGACAAAGAAGTAAGTTTAGGTAAATGAAAACCAAGTGCCAATATGGAAAGGTTTAAGAAACGTGACATTTACATACCGTAGGGGAATAAGGTGTCAGGTTTGTGGGTAGGAGCCATGGGAAATGAAATAGGGCAAGTGGATCCACACCACATCATGGATGGCTTCACATTCTATCCATCTGAAGGAGATACTAGTTTGGGTACTAATTAATGGAAGTTTTATTTATCTTGGTATTGAGCTTTCCAAACAGGAATCATAATGCTTACAACATACTAGGATATTTTCCATTGTGAAAATCTAACATTGCTAATAAAGAACTTCTGTATTCTTTAAAGTTGTTAAAGCTGTAGTTAATATTTGTTATTTATTTTTAATAATATTAATATTTTATCAGTACATCTACTTAGCTTTTAAATGTGTGACTTTTAGAATTTTTTATATCATTAGATAAGCTGATTCAATTTTTCCCTTTTTTGAAAGTAAAGCCCACCAATTTTGAAGTGATGGTTGATGAAACAAATATTATTTCACAAATTAAAATATAATTTATAAAAAACCCACACAAGTTCACACTTAAAGTGGCATTGAAGCATGATGCTCCTCCTACTTTTCTCCTAAACATTTTGGAACTCAATGGGTAATTCAAGAAGATCAATTTAAGCCTTCTTAATTGGATATCCCTAATAAGCTCACCTGCAGCGGTAGCCCTGTGGTGTCCGATCCCATCAGATCTCAGAAGCTAAGCAGGGTCAGGCCTGGTTAGTACTTGAATCGGAGACCTCCTGGGAACACCAGGTGCTGTAGGCTTGGGAGAAGGACCTGGCAACCCCCTCCCAAAAATCAATCTGCCATTGAAAACCCTATGAACAGCAGAGAAGCACTGACAATAGTGTTTCCCCTGTTGTACAGAGGGTCGCTATGAGTCAGATACCGACTTGGCACCTAACAACAACAACAACAACATCAACAACAACAACAACAACAACAACAAGCTCTTCTAAAATAAAACTCCAGAGGCCAAGACTTCATTGATTATAGTTATATCTAGAAATAAATACTGTTAATGTTCAGAGCAGGAATAACACTATAAATTTCAAACCGTGAGGAGTATAATACAGGGTATGAATAACAAAATGATTGGAAAGCTGAAGAAAGGGGAATGGGGAGGTATTCAGCCCATGGTTTAAGGATATACCACCACCAACACAATCCAGGAGTCAAGAAATGCTGTTGTTCCAGCCCCCACCACTGTAAGCAATGCAGTCAAGATTGTTGCCACCTGACCCAGGTAAGGCAAAAGAAACCAGACATGGGGAAGCTGACTGCAGGCTCCACAATACCACTGTCCCTATAACCGTGATGACCAGCACCAGTTAAGAGAAAGTTGCTCTCTAATTCTCTTCTGCCTTCCAGACCCAGAGAGTACATCTAACTGGCAAAAATTAGTTTGCTAGGTGTCTTCTAGTGTCAAAGACCTCTGAGGAATGAAGATTATAATTTTTTTTTTTGTGGTACTGGAAGGTTGTACCAGGACCTCAAGCATGCTTTGCAAGTGCTCTGCCACTGAGGTGAACCCATAGCCCATTTTTCAATTTTTATCTTGAGACAAGATCTTGCCAAGTAAGGCAGGCTGCCTCGGGCCTCAAACTGGCCTCCTACCTCTTCTTCCTAAATTAATGGGATTATAGAGGTGAGCCACTGTGCCTCACAAGATTGTAATTTCTATACCCCTAAGGAAAACTCATAAAGGAATAAAAGAATAGAAGCAGATGCCAAGTGCCTATTCGACCAAGCCAACTAGTCATACAAGCTTGGAATGTTGTGTCATTACAAGAAAATGTAATAATGTAATATTACAACACACTATAAAGAAACACAGTCTTGGAGGCTAATGTCCTATAAAGTGTACTAGAAAGTAATCTCTCTATTAAAATGAGTGTAAACTCCTTGAGGGCAGGATCAATGTTTTGTTGATTTTTGTATTTCCTCTTTGCCATTGTACTTGATTTATGATAATGTTCAATAAAAATTATTAAATGAGTCAAACTTCAACATAGCTGACCAACTCTGCTCACTTAACCTTTAATATTAAAATTTCAACTACTCTGACTAAAGACATATTTTTCATTCTTTCTCCAATAAATATACCCACATGCACACACCACTGGAGAATTGTTGTTATTGTTATTAGGTGCTACCCAGTCAGATCTGACTCATAGTGACTCTAAGTACGGCAGGATGAAACACTTTCCAACACTGTCATGCACACAATATTTTTATATTCGAGCCCATTGTTGTGACTATGCTTCTTCTCACTTTGAGTCATGCCACATCAGCAAATGGAGATCCCAGAGGCTTCACTCATTCCCATCATTAAGATTGACTCTACTTTGAGGAGGCAACTCTTCCCCAGTTGTTTCTTAAATGCCTTCCAGCCTGGGGAACTCATTCTTTGGCACTATATTTGACAGTGCTTCTCTGCTCTTCATGGGTTTTCAATGGCTAATTGTTTCAGGAGTGGGCTGCTGGGTCCTTCTCCCTAGTCTTTCTTAGTCTGGGAGATCAACTGAAACCTATTCACCAATGGGTATCCCTGCTGCTATCTGAAATACCAGCGGCATAGCTTTCAGCATCACACAGCATGCAAACCTCCACAGCACAACAAGCTGACAGACATGTGAGGGATTAGAGAATTAGTTACTGATATCTTGACACATTTATCCCCTAAGAATAGAATAGTCTGGAGAAATAAATTTCAGTTGTCACATTTAGGACATTGAATTCTGATATAGTACTATTGTTTAGTATAGAGTCCAGATTCATATTTTTACCTTATGTAAAAAATATAGAATCCAAAGCCAGATGTGGTGGCCATGCCTATAATCCTAGCATTTGGGAGGCAGAAGTAGGAGGGTGGTGAATTCAAGGACAGCCTGGGATACATTGTGAGACACTGTCTCAAATACAAAAGCAAAATCAAGGATGCAATCAAGGATCTTATATTGTGTTTAGCTGTCATTTTCTTTAGTCTGTAAGTTCTCCAGGTATTATTTAATTATCTCTTTATATTTACGTCTTTATATTTATCTTTTCATCTTTTATAACTTTGGCATTTTGGGGGGAATCTAGGCCATTTATTTTACAGAGTGTTCCTCAGTTTGCTTCAGTTTGACTATTTCTTCATAATTAGAGTCAAGTTTACATTTTTATGTTTTGTTCAAGAGTACTATTTGAGTGTTGCTCTATCTTTGACACTCAACATCAAGAGACAGCACATGTAGCTTTGTCTCATTATCAGTGATGTTATATTTGATAGCTTAATTAATTTATGATTAATAATTTTTCATTGAGTTTTGCATGGTATACTCTCCTTGTGCTGAATGAATCTAACATCTAGATACTTTATGTATATGTTGTTGTTGTTGTTGTTGTTAGGTGCCATCAAGTAGGGTCCTACTCATAGAGACTTTCATACGGTTTTCAATGGCTAATTGTTTTATAGATTGTTTCAAAAGTGGGCTGCCATGTCCTTCTCCCATTTTGGCAGTGCTTGGGATCAAACCCAAGGCCTCAAAGACTACAGAGCAGTACTCTACCAACTGAGCTAAACCCCAGCCCCATTTATATATCTATAAGGCATAATTTTTAAATTACTGCCTTGCAGTATTTTTTTTATTGTTGTTGGGTGTCATTGAGTTGGATCTGATTCATAGTGACCCTATGTACAACAGAACAAAACACCACCTGACACTGTGCCATACTCAGCATTATGGCAGTTCTTATCTATATTCGTAGGGTTTTCAATGGCTGATTTTTTGGGGAGTGGGCTCTGGGTCCATCTCCAAAGCCTACAGCACCCAGTATTCCCAGGGGGTCTCCCATGCAAGGACTAATCAGGCTCGACCCTGCTTAGCTTCTGAGAACAGATGGGATTGGATACCAGGGTGGTATGGCTGTAGACATAGATGTAAAAACTTGGGAGAAAATAAATTGACAGTTTACGCAAAAAACTAACAACCAAAAGAGATAGAGAGAGCTGTTCTCTGTTAGCACAAGTAATATGCTTTTATGTGTTGAATCAGGTTTTAATTAAATAAATTGTCCAATTGGGTACATCTAGACAGTTGCCTTATTTGGGCATGGTGTGGTAGGAAATCCCTACTTACACTACATAACCGATTGGATGGTTGGTTGTCCATGTCTCAGTGAAGTTAATCAGCTATAAAGAATGCCTGTAAGTTTTAGTTTGCTTGAGTAAGTATTCTGGGTACAGAAACAGCCTCATGCTAATAGTCTGCTGATTTTGCTTTAACAGGAGTCTAGGAAGAAATTCCCTCTTCAGCTATTTTCTGGAGGTAGTTTGTCATCACCCACTGATTGCACTATGATAGCTATTATGAACTCAGCAAATAGGAGGTTGAGTAAAGCAGAAAACACTTCTGGGTCTGAGTATAAAAATTCTTGGCAATACCTTGAAAATCATGTCTGCAAACAGACTCAAGTAGATGTGTGCTTTCCTGGAAGCTTGTTGCTTTACCTTGGATCCTGCTGCTTGACAAAATATTTAAATTGAAGTGGTGATCTGCACAGATTTTCCAAACATGGGCCAGCAAATAACCAAGGTCTGTGGCATTTCTCACTCATAGGGGATTTTTTTTTTCTAGCTACTCTGATTGCCTTAATTCAGAACTCAGTTTGGATTAGTGTTTTTTTCTTTCTTTTTTCTTTTATTGAAAATCTTTGGAAAATCATTCTCTTCAATAGTAGGAAAAAACATGGTTGAGATTTGCCATGAGACATAAAACCCATAAACTGGAAACATTTGTCGAATGTTGTAGAACTAGAAATTAGCTCTACCACAAAAGAAATTTCACTTTGAAGAAGATAATAGATAGAAATTGTTCAGTATTTCAGACTATAGTCACATTTTCCTGACTGTGTTTAAAGAATGATTTTTGTTTTGTTTTATTTTTCTTTTTAATACAGAGTCTCACAATGTGGCCAGAGCTGGCCTTGAACTCATGATCCTCCTGCCTCAGCCTCCTGGGTGCTAGGATTGCAGATGTGTACCACCACATTTGGCTTGCAGAATGATTTGATTAAGAATAGTTTGTGAGAAGCATTTAAGTATATAAAGCAAATGTAAGCAAGAGTGAAGGGAAAAATAGCGAGCAATGCAGTAACAGAAGTAGATTTCAGTACTCTATTTTCACGAATGGATAATCAGCAATGGATAGATCATTAGACAGAAGAAAATCCAGAAGGAAACAGGGTATTTGAATAGAACTATAGACCAAAATGGACATAACAGGAAAATACAGAGCTATCCATCCAACAGCAGCAGAATACACATTATTTTCAGAGTAGACATGTAACTCTCATCAGTAGAGATCATATGATAGGCCACAAAACAGGACTTGAGAAATTTAAGATTGGAATCGTATCAAGTACCTTTTCCAGCCACCTTGGTATGAAACTAGAAATCAATTACAAGAGAAAAGTTGGAAAAGTCACAAAGATGTGGAAATTAAACAACACATTCCTGAATAACCATTAAGTCAAAGAAAAATATAAAAAGAGAAAAAAAATCTTAAGATAAATGAAAGTGGAAACACAAAATACTGAAACTCCTGGAATGCAGCAAAAGCAGTTTGGAAAGAGAATTTTGTAGTGATAAACACCTAAATTAAGAACAAAGAATGCAGCTGAGAGCAGTGGCATTCACCAGTAATCCCAGCAACTTGGGAGGTACAGGCAGGAGGATTCCAAGTTTGAGGCCAGAGGCAGCCTGTGTACATTAGACTTAGAAAAGTAAAAGGGGGGCTGGGGATGCAGCCCAGTGGCAGAGCGCTTGCAAAGTATGTGCAAAGCTCTGGGTTTAACCCCCAAGTACCTTGCCATACACACAAAATAACAAAGAATGAGCCCCAATAAAAATCTAACTTTACATCTTAAGGAAATAGGAAGATGAGAGCTAAATAAGCTCAGTTAGTAGAAGAGCATAAATAATAAACTCAGTGCAGAAATAAATGACATGGAGACTAGAAAAATAATAGAGAAGATCAGCAAAACTATGAGTTGGTTTTTGAAAAAAATAAACAAAACTGACAAATCTTTAGCTAGATCAACTAAGGGAAAAGAGAGAAAATTCAAATAACTATAAGAGGTACAACTGGTTTCACAGAAACACAAAGAATCTTAAAACAGTGTTGCCAAATAATTATATACAAATTGGATAATCTAGAAGAAATGGATATGTTCCTAGAAACATATAACCTTCCAAGTGTGAATTATAAAGAAACGGAACATTTGAATTGCATAATAACAAGTAAGGAGATGGAATCATTAATCAAAAGCCTCCCAACAAAGAGAAATCAAGACCTAATGGCTTTACTAGTGAGTTCTATCAGACATTTAAAGAATAATCACCCCAATCTTTCTCATACTCTTCCCAAAAAGTGGAAAGAAGAGGGCTTTCAAACACATTATGAAGCAAGGATTATATTGATATCAAACCCAGAAAAATACATTACAAAATAAAAAAGTTACAGGCTGTTGTCACTGATGAATATAGATGCAAAAATCTTCAGGTTGGGGACCTCTGCATTAGGAGGAAAGAGGAAGGGCAACGTCTAGGATTTTTTTTCTTTGTAAGGCAGTAGAACTTCAGATATGCACATCTCCTGACCCTTTTTAGCCCTTCCAACTCCCACTTTTCTGAATTTGGGAGAGGATTATATCCAGCTGCTCACTATTTCCCTCCCATTCCAACCCTGTGCCTGCTCTGGAAAGAAAACCTGCTTTAAACAAGACAGCACCCAACTGACTCATTCTTATATACCATTGGATTTCCTATGAAATTTTTGTCTTCTTTTATAACTTTTCAGTGATGGAAGAGAGACAGCTAAAATATACTGCTTTTTTCAGTGGATAAAGAGTAATCTGAGTAGTACTTACATGAGGAAAATAAGATTTAAACTTGTTTCTCTGATTTTCTGGGCTGTGGTCAGCTCCTAGTGGTTCAGTGATCTGAAAATATATAGGCTGGTATATATATTCATACATATCATCATACTCACACATATATACATGAAGGTTATTATTAATTTCTGAAAGTTAATTATATTAAAGATCAGATAATAGAGTTCATAGATATTCAAGGATCTTTGTATATGGAGAATTATATATGAGTAGTTTCTAAATAATGTATCCTTCTGGATTTTTATAGGAAACTTGGATAGAAATGCATCATATAAATATTTACTGGGCATTTATATGTTACAAAGGAATAGACTATGTTGTAAGAGATAAGAGAGTTATGAGACATGGTCACTCTCCTCAAAGAGTTTGCAATCTAATTAAAAAGAGAAAGCAAACTTAAGAAATTAAAAAGAGAAGGCACATGGAATGATAACTGGAAATAGCTCTTGGCATATGTCTCAATAGGTATTTACTTCATTTCATCCATGGCTGCCCAATATACACATTGTTTTTCTCCATATATCTAATTCCAAAGATGCCTCAGCTTACCATGATTCTTATGAGCACAGAATTTATAGACTAAATAAAAAACCTAATTGATAAGATGGACTTTATTAACAATTAAAAGGTTCTGCTTTGTGAAATACAAGAGAATGAGAAGGGAACTAGGGATATAGGTCAGTAGTAGAGTGCTTGCCTAGCATGGGTAAGACACTAAGTTCAATCTCAGAATTGAGAGAAAGAGAGAAGGGGAGATGGAGAGAGGAGAGATAAGACATAGACAGACTGGGAGAGAAAATATTTGCAAAAGACACATTTAGTAAAGGACTATTACCCAAACTGTATTTTTAAAAATTTCTTAAAATTCAGTAATAAAAAAACAAACAATTTAATTAAAGCTGGGCCAAAGACCTTAATAGACAACTCATCAAAGATAATATAACGATGACAAGCATATGAAAACATGCTTCATATTGTATGTCATCAGGGAAACACAAATTAAAACAATGAGATTTCACTACTCACCTATTAGAATGGCCAAAATCCAGAGTACTGACAACATCAAATGCTGGTGAGTATGTGGGAACTCTCATTCATTATTGGTTGGAATGTGAAATGGTACAGCCACTTAGAAGATAGCTTGGTAGTTTCTTACCAAAAGAAGCATACTCTTACTATAAGATCCAGCAATGATGTTCTTTTGCATTAATGGCAAAAGAATAGAAAACTTTATATCCACTCAAAAAACTGCACACATATATTTATAGTTTATCTATAATTGCCCAAACTTAGAAGCAACTAAGCTGTCCTTCTATAAGTAAATTGATTAAATAAAGTGTGTTGCATCCAGGTAATGGAATATTATTCAACACTAAAAAGAAATGAGCTTTCAAAGCTGGACATTGAACAAGCGAGACAGGGGAATTGATGCTTTTTAATTATGGTGCTGGAGATGAATATTGAATATACCATGGACTGCCAAAAGAACCAACAGATCTGTCCTAGAAGAAGTGCAACCAGAGTGCTCCTTGGAAGCAAGGAAGGCTAGACAGCATCTTATGCATTTTGGACATGTAGTCAGGCGAGACCAATCCCTGGAGAAAGACATCATGTTCAGGAGAGTGGCAGGTCAATGAAAAAAAGGAAAACCCTTCATCAGATGGATTGAAACAGTGTCTGCAACAATGGGCTTAAACATAAAGAAGATCATGTGCCTGGCACAGAATCAGGGAGTGTTTTGTTCTGCTGTACATAGGGTTACTATGAGTTGGACACAATTCAAGGGCACCTAACAACAGCAACAAAAAGGAAAGAACTACCAAGTCATGAAAAGATGTGGAAGAAGTTTGAATGCGTATTACTAAAAGAAAGAAGCCAGTCTGAAAGGGTTAGATACTGTATTATCTCAATGATATGACATTCTGGAAAAGACAAAACTATGGAAATAGTAAAACTATCAGCAATTTCCGGGGTGGATATGGAGAGAGGGATGATAGGCAAAGCACAGAGAATTTTTCTGATAGTGAAAATACTCTGATACTATAATGATGGAGACATGTTATACATTTTCCAAGTCTACAGAATGTACAAAGTGAACCCTAACATAAAATAGATTTGGAGAAGTTATAATGTATGTGTCAATGTAGGTTCATCAGCTGTAGTATAGATACTCTGATGGGGGATGTTGGTTATGGGGGAAGATGTGCACATGCTGGGACAGAGGCTATATATGAAATCTCTACACCTGCCTCTCAAATTTTCTGTGTACTTAAAACTTTTCTAAAAATATAAATCCCCCAACAACCTTGGAGCAGTTAAGAGGATGATTGGCATCTTTCTAAAATGTAGCTATATATATCCTAAATGAGGGGAAAGTATTAAATGTACTTTTTCTTGAGGTACTGGGGTACTGAACACAGGGCCTCATGCATGCTGGGCAAGTACACTACCACTGAGCTGGATCCTCAGGACCTTTTTGTTTTTTATTTTGAGACAGACTTGCTAAGTTACACAAGCTGGCCCTGGCCTCCAACTCCTGATGATCCTGCCCCAGCCAGATGCTAGGTTTGTAGGCATATGCCATGGTGCCCAGCTAAATGTACCTTTAAAGTGGAGATGGAAGCTGTGTTAAAATAAAATGAAATATTATCTGCTTAGGGGGAAAAACTGGCTATGAACACATACATGTAAGTACATAAACCCACACAAAACATACCCAAACATAGCCCAGCTAATCTTCAATAGTAGAGGAACACAAGCCAATTTAAACAAAATCTTACTTGATAAGGGGGAAAAAAGTAATGAAACTTCAGATCAATATCATATATTGGTCACATCCTGTATCCTCTGGATAGGACTGTTGAATATTATGGAGCAGAGACATCCATGGGAAATAATCTGTCAGATGCCAGAGTACATTCCTTGGCCAGGAAATCTGACTCCCTGCCCAAACTGGTCAGGTAATTTTCCTTAGTACGGTATTCTCTATAGAGTCCTTCTTGTTAGAGCTCTAGGAATAATTTTTATGTGTGTATGTAGGTGTCAGAAATCTCGTAGAAGTTCGGTTCTTGGTGATACTGATATTCATTGCCCTGACCCAGGCTTGATCCCTACCACCACAAGTATATATATATACTTTTTTTTTTTTTTTTGATTTGGAACTTTCTTTTTATTCACAACTAGGATGATGCCAAAACAACTCAATGCATTTCAATCAAAACAACTCTCTTCATCACTGTCATAAAACAAACTGTTGAGGGGTTAAAGATGTGGCTCAGTGGTAGAACTTAACATGCTCAAGGCCCTGGGTTTATCCTGGGTGACACTCGCAGGCAGTTTCAA